>JABEVN020002902.1:0-20003 GCA_013146195.2 Codonopsis lanceolata
GTCCACCAATTGTTTGCTTCATCCATAGCGCTTGAGAGCAACAAATGCTGCAAGAATATATTCCCGCTCTGGTCGAGTTTACACGATCCTTGCTTGCAAGACCATGAGACAAGTCTGCTTCAAGAAATTGACAAGTCCCACCGGTGCTTCTTCTGCCACTTTGTGTCGCATAATCAGATCCGAGTATCCAACTAGATTGAAGTTGTTGGATTTGAATTGTGATGCCTAGATTTGTTGCTTGAAACATATCTCGATGATACGCTTAAAGAAGTAAATGTGACTCCTTTGATCCGCCTGAAATCTAGCACAAACAACAAACAAAGAAAACATAATGCCATCTTTGTCAAGATGGCGCTTCAGACATTGGAGTTTCAAATTGGTCAATCAAGACCAAACTTCTTGATTAGTTCCTTTGCATATTTGGTTTGGCTGATGAAGATTCCATCCAAGTCCGTTGTATCTCGTAGTCCTAGAAAATAGGTAAGTTCACCCATCATGCTCATCTCGAACTTGCTTGCATCGCTTTCGAATCTTTTGCATAGGTTTTGGTTAGGATCCAAAGATAATGTCGCCCACATATTTGTACTGTGAAGAGAATGGCCTTCTGCGGCTTGAGGATGAATAAGGTAGTGTCTATTCTTCCTCTCACGAATCCTTGTTCAATTAAGAACTTGGATAGTTTCATACCAAGCCTCGGAGAGCTTGCTTCAAAGCCAGAGAGCTTTCGAGCCCAGAGACATGGTCCAGCTTTGTCGACAAATCCTCGAGGTTGTTCCACGATATGCTTGAAGATCACCATCTCGTAAAGGCACTCTTAACATCCATCCGATACACTTTGAAGTCCATGAACGAGGCATTGGCTGAAATTCTCTCGATTTTCTGGGCCTAGCAACAGAGCAAATGTTTCATCAAAGTCAATTCCTTCTTCCCGGCTCGCAGCCCCGAGCAACCAATCTAGCTTGTTTCGTGACATTTCCATCTTCTATCTTTTATTTCGAATACCCACTTGGCGCCGATGGATGATCGGGCTATGGAACTAAGCTCCACACCTTATATCTTTCAACCGTTCAAATTTCTTCTTGCATAGCTTCAATCCAGCTTATGATCTTCGATAGCTTCATCAATCTTCTTTTGGTTCGAGTTCGATACAAATGCATAAGCAAACAAAGTTTCTCGAACCTTATTTCGCACGAACTCCCGTTGAGATCACCAATGATTTGAGAAATGGGATGATCTCTTGCTTCAATAATGCTTGAGGAAGATCACTTCCGTGGATTCTTCCCTTAAGAATTCTGGAGTTGGTTGAGAAGGAGATTCACCAAAACTGTCCCAAGAGATAGAGTCTTCAAAACTTTCATTTTCCTCGTGAACAAGAAGGATGAGAGATCTCGAAGGTGCTTTGGGAAAAACAAGAGATGTTCTGGTCAACAGATGAGTTATTGGTGCCTCAGAGGTGATTCCTTCTACCGTGAAAGTGTTATCGATATTGAGGATCCGCAGCTCAGCTGTCAGCTCGATAAGGATTGAAGTAGATGCTGTCAGATTTGTACTGCCTCATCATTATCGAATCATTAGCAACGCTCGAGCCTTTCTAGGCTCTAACAAGTCATATTCATCAAAAGAAACATGCACGTATTCTAAGATTTTTAAGTTAGATTTATCCGAAAATGCGAATGCTTTTGAATGTTTGGAATATCCCAGAAAATTCCTTCGTCTGATTTTGCATCAAATTTTCCTCTATACTCTTTTCCATTGTAAAGAATAAAACATTTACAAATGAAGATTTTAAGAAATCCAATGTTTGGGATCTTCCTCTCCATATTTCATATGGAGTTTTATTATGAAACTTGTTTACTGTGGATCTATTTTGGGTAAAGCATGCAAGGTTGTTGACCGCTCTGCCTGTAAATACTTTGAAGTTTAGCTTCACAAAGATTGTTCTAGCCGCCTCAATCGTTGTTCTGCTTCTTTCTGCTCAGCCACACCATTTTGTTGAGGAGCACCGGCGGCAGAGAAGTTGTGGCCGATCCCATGGTCATTTCAGACTTTCTTTCTACACCATTGTTTTTGAATTCAAAGGCCGTTGTCCGATCTTATGTCACAAATGTCTTCAAGCTTTTGAGTTTGAAGTCTTCTAAAAAGCGGTGACTAGATCATACTGTTTCATCTTTAGATGTCATAGTTTCAATCCAAGTGAATCTAGAGTAGTCATCAACTACTACAAGTGTGTACTTGTCTCCGAAATATCGCTGTTGTAATAGGTCCAAAGAGATCCATATGCAGTTGAAGAGGTCTCTTTGTTGATAAAACACTTTCTTTTGAAGGAAGACTTGGAAAGTTTTCCTAGTTGACAAGCTTTACAACTTCTGTCATGATCACAGACACCGTAGTAGACCTTTGACAAGCCCATTTTGGAGAGCTTGAGAGGTGCTTTGAAGTCAGGTGATCGAGACGCTTGTGCCATAGCCACCGTTGTCACGAACATTGTTGGCTACAAGACATAAGTTTGAGAATCTCCCGTAAGATTTAAGTCCACGACATAGACGCTTCCTTGTCTATTGCCTAGTCAAGATTGTAGAGCCCGATTCACTATCTTTGATGGCTAATCGTTGGAATTGAATTGGCATAGAAGTCCCTTTGTCGCACTGTGATATGCTCGTAAGATTGTGCTTTAAACCACTTACTAGAGAAACTTTGTTGATGGAGAGACTTCCTCTAGTAATTGAGTTTCCATTGTCTTTCTCTTTTTGCATTGTCTCCGAAGATAATCTGGTCCTTTTGTTTCGCCTATATTCAGAAGAAGACTTCTGCTCCCACCATGTGTGCTTCAACAAATGCCCAATCGCCTAGGTACCGATGTCTTTGATTTTCTCGATTCTATAGCCATGAAGCATCCTCGTAAAAAGAGTTAAAGCAAACAACAAGGTACCTCTTTATATGGGTCCTAAGGATTAGCAACCTTTGCAACCCATACTGCTGACCTTGAGAGAACTAGGTCTCGCATCTTGGATGAACCTTAGCAGCATCTCCGGGTGCCGATGGCCTAAGCAATGGCAAGAATGACATAAATGGAAAGTCCATAGAGAACTGTTAGAGTCTTCAACCAAGAGTGCTTATGATCATTCCTTTTCTTGACATTCATTTTCTGGTTCAAACCTTGCTTGTTGACTTTGTGAGACTTAATTGGTTTCTTTTGACTCTTCCTAGGTAGGTTACCAACGTATTCTTAGCTTTAGCTTTTCTATTGAGTACCTTTTCAGAGGATTCTAAGAATACTTTTAAGTTTACCTTCAACTAAAGCATCTGCTCTGCTTCATAGACAAACTTGATAGTTACCTAGAGTTTAAAGGTGTTCACTGGGCGTCGTAGACTTTGCCTTAGCATAGTCGTTGCCTGTTTGCAGACTTCACTTTCTCTACCGCTACCTTCTCGATTTCTCATTTGAAAAGTCATTCATTTTGGCTTTTCCTTTTGAGCTTTGGGGTAAACATATGAACACTTGAGTAACCAAGGCCTTGCTTCCCTATATTTCCAAATGTCTGTTTAGAGAAAGATATATCATTAACAGCCGAGATTCTCCTTTCTTTGACGAGAAGAGATTGTCTGAAGAGACACATCCGAATATCCTATGCCGGTTTTATCATTGCTAGATTTTTGGCTTGAAAGGATTTCTTCTGCATCCTTGAGCTATTCAGAGTCAATTGTCTTTTGCAAGGCAATTTTCTCTAGGTCTAGTCCTTTGATGTGCTCAGTAGACGATCAATTTTGTCATGAAGAAATTTGTTTTCTTCCTTCGCTTTGATACTCTCTTGTTGACAACTATTGAGAGTTTGAATCTCACCGCCATCAAAGATTTCTCAGAAGTTTCTTACGCTTCTTGGCTTTAACATAGGCTACTCTAAAGGAATTAAATTCTTCAAGCATATCCCGATTATCCTTGAGAAGTTCTTCCCATCAAGCTATCATCGCTGGTTTCATTTTTGTCCAAAGGACTTGGTGAAACTACAACTTCATTTTCGAGTCATAGGTAGGACATGAATCATGAGCTATTAAGCATATGTTAGCTTGCTCACAATCCTCTTCCTCCTCTTCTGAATCGGGCTTCAAACCATGTAGCAACCTCGTTTATCTTCTATGTCTTCACCAACATACCTTTTGTTTTTGAAATTTTCTAAAAGAGGGTTTTCGGTATGCTTCAAATTTTGGCTTAGGACATTTTGAGGCAAATGACCAAAGTTTCTACAAGCTTATAACACACAAGCTCTTCCTTAGATGAGCTTTCACCAATCACCCGCCTCTTCTGAAAGGTTGTTGGTGAGTGTTCTTCCTTCCATATTTTGCAAATTTTTGAAAACGTTTAACAAACATAGCAAATTGTTCATCGATAAAAATCATTTTCAGGGAAGAAGTAGAAGGTTTGTTTTCAACAATGATTTCTTCTTGGACCATGGTCGGCAAAGACACGCCTTGAACTGCTTGTCTTGCTCTAGAGCTTGATTAACTTCAAGTTCATAAACCTTTAAACTTGCGTAGAGACTACGAAGAGTCATCTCGCTTAAGTTCTTAGATTCTTTCATACGTGGTCTTCACATGCCATAAGCTACCTAGAGAGCCTAGAAACCTCATGTTCATTTCCTTTTTGTCATACGCTTTACCAAGAGAAAAGCAACTATTTATTACCTCACCGAATCGATCGTATGCTTGTCTCAAGGTTTCCTTAGGATCCTTTTGAAAGAATCAAACCGGCTGGATGTATGTATATTTTCTCGTTGTCTCTTGTGTCTTGGTCTCCAAGTATTCTACAAGAGCTTCCCACATCTCTTTAGCAGCTTGTACATCGAATCACTTTTGCCGGTATGTGCTTGGTCTAGAGAGTCGGTGATTATGTTGATTGCTTTATCGTCAAGTTCAACCAGCCTTTCTATCGCCCTCCGTCCATTCTCGATTCTTCTTAGGAACTTCCGCAGGTTCCCAATGATGGAGGCTAGAAGATTTGCCTTCATTGGTACATGTTGACTGCAAAGGACACATTTCCATAACTTTGTCAATAGAGTTCATGAATCTCATTACTTTATCCTTCCATACATCAAAATGTCCTTCGTCCAATATTGGGACGTGGTTAGCATTAGATGTAGGCAGATATAGTGTGTTTGTGCCATTATGTCGTATCTCTCAAGAGTTTAATCTTGGAAAAACTTGTTTTCAAAGAGTAAGGCTCGATACCAATTGTGGGTCCCAATGAGCACAATAATAAGCTGAAGGGGGGTTGAATAGCTTATTAACACTTTAAAACTTTTAAGTAAGTTCCTTGAAAGTTACTTGCAATCTATGAAAAGAATCAAGTAGCGGAAGACCTTCAAGAAAATTGTTCTGTTCCAGTCCGCCGATAAGGACTACCTAGGTAGACCTTTTTTACATTTTAAGTTTAGCCGAAATGGATATATTGAACAAAGAAACTAAGCGCTTCAAGTAATAGACAAACGTAAAGAAATAACACAAGTATTTTGGGATGGTTCACACTATGAATAGTGCTACGTCCCACCACCAAGGCCCTTGATTTAAATTGTGCACTATGTTTTCCACTTAGATCAATTACAAAGAATATCCCTAATGGATCGTGTACAAAATATTGACTTGTGTTTGTCTATGGAATTAAATATCAGTAAATACAAGATATTTAATTGCAAAAGTATAGTTTAATGGAAAAACAACAAGAAGAATAAAACAATAAATGTTGAAGGCGCCTTCTTGTTGACGAGGACTTCTAGATCCGTTGAGGATCTATTGAATGCACTGAATGAAAGACTTGGAGTTGTGTAGATTCGAGCAATTCTATAAGTGTTCGATTGATTCTGCATGCTTGTTTTCTTTGTTCCAGCCTTCAATGGCGATTTATACCAAGTGCATTTCAAAAGATCCGTTGGAGAAGACGAAGATTTCAAATCTTTTCAAAGTGCATTAAATGCATGGGGTCGGCCGGAATTTGCCTTCACAGCATAACTAGGCGCTTAATCATTTCTCGAGATCTTCAAAAGGTGGGCGATTTGGTGTCGATTCGAGAGATGAAGCGTAAGATAGGGAACACCGCTTTATCGCTTAACACTGCTCTCAGATCGAAAAGTATTCCTGCTGAAAGTTGCTTTCTACGCTTGACATGTCGGGAAAAGACTTGGATTAATTCAAATATCATGAGAGAGAAGGTTTGAATTAATCCAAATTAGCTTTGATCCGAAAGGACACGTAGAAGTGATCACCGACACGAGGTCTACCGATCTTAAGCTTTGAGCGTGTCTTCCCAAGCCGAGAAGTGGTCTTCCGAAGTTCCCGAAAAAGTCCTACAAAAACTATACAAGGCAAAGTTCTATACACAGTTGCCACGCTAATCGATACGCAGCCCGATTAGCCACTGAAGTATAAAACTAATGTAATGTACTGATCAGATATAAATTTTAACATAAGAATTAACACAGGTCTCTTTTAGAAGAAAAAAAACCAGTATTTAGCTATAGACAATTATATGTCATAGTTTCTAGAATAACAAATTATTTTGGTTTGAAGATATTGATATGCAGTGTAGATGAAAAACCAACTAATAAGACAACAAATGTTGTGTATAAAAACATTTTTTAGAATCTATAATGATTAATGATATACTTATGTGTAATTGTTAATAAATCGATCCTCCTTATTTTGTTTATGTAATTTTATTGACGTGCGCTTAACGCATCGGGTTAAAAAACTAGTTAGTGGTAATTTCCTTGTAGAGTTCTTTCCTTATTTTGATTCCTTCCTTGTATAGGATTCTTGTACCCTACTCCAAGTGTAACCCTAATTGTATCTCTCCCTATAAATAGGTGATTCAATCAATGGAAAGGCTATGCCATTATTCCTAAACTTTATTAGTTTCTACATGGTATCAGAGCTTTGCTCCTAAACCCTTGCCCTCTTCCCCTAGCTGCCGCCCCTCACCCTTCTTAACCATGGCTAACGAAAAACACTCCATCACCATTAAAAACCCTCTTGATCCCACACAAACCTTCAATCTCATAAACATCTCTCACCACAAAATCACCAAACTCACAACCACCAACTATATAGCTTGGAAACTCCAAGTTGAGGCCGCCCTAATTGGCTATGACCTCTACAAGTTTGTGGACGGCTCATATCCATGTCCGCCTCTCACTGTCCTCGCCAAGGATGCTCAAACATCCAAGGACGTTCCCACACCCAACCCTCGATCCGCAAGACAAACTTCGCTTGGTGCTCTTATCAGCTTCCTCTCTGCACTCTTGGTCCCCTTGATCCAACAGGCCGCCACTACACGTGATGCTTGGTAAACCCTTGCTCACACATATGCTCGCCCAACCCGCAGCCACATCGATCAAGCAGATCAAAGATTACCTCAAGCGAGCTTCCAAGGGCACTCAGTCTATTTTCGACTACATGCAGTCTGTTAAAGGAAGGGCTGATGAACTCGCTGCTTTAGGCAAACCTCTTGACCACGAGGACCTCATTGAGGCCATCCTCGGTGGCTTGGATGATGACTACCGCCACATCGTGGATGTGGTTGAAGGACGGGACACCCCCATCTCGTTTGATGAGCTTTATGAAAAACTCATCAATCACGAATTGCTCTTGAAACAGTCTCAGCCCGCATCTTTCTCGCACCCTGGTCCTCGTCATCAGTCCCAACCTCGACCACCTTCTTAGTCCTCGACCTCTGGTCCTCGCCCACAGTGACCATACCTCGGCAAGTGTCAAGCATGCCGCCAACAAGGCCACTCGGTTGCTCGCTGCCCCAACTTCCAACTGGTCGCCACCACATCTCTGCCCGCTACTCCCAACTCGGCAATTGGCTCCAAGTGGCAACCACGGGCTCACCTCGCCACCTCGGCTAACACGGGAACACCGAGCTGGTTGCTCGCGCGACAATGGTGCTTCTCACCATGTCACCAACGACCTTGGCAATCTCTTACTTCACTCCACCTACACGGGCATGGACGACATAGTCATCGGTGATGATACTGGGTTATCTATTTCCAAAGCTGGTTTCTCCTCTCTTCATACACCCACACACAATTTTTCCCTTCATAATGTTCTCTTTGTTCCTGATATGAAAAAGAATCTTATATCTATATCTCAATTTTGTATTTCTAATAATACATCCATTGAGTTCTTACCAACTTCTTTTCATGTGAAGGATCTGCTGATAGGGATAATACTACTGACCGGACAGTCTAAGGACGGTGTGTATGAATGGCCGGCCACAACTACCCCACCTCGCCCCTTTGCTTGTGTCAGCTCCAAAGTCTCTCACCAGGATTGGCATCATCGTCTTGGTCATCCATCTGGCCCTGTCCAACGACAGCTTCTATCTAGCCTAGGTTTAGATTTAGACATTACTAGCACTTGTCCTCTTCATTGTAATGCTTGTCTTTCAAATTAAAGTCATAAACTTCCTTTTCATCAGAATACTATTGTGTCTACAATCCCTCTGCAAACTGTTTATACTGATGTTTGGACCTCGCCCCTTCCATCCTTTGATGGGTTCAAATACTATGTGATCTTTGTTGATCATTTTACTCATTATATCTGGCTCTACCCGCTCCGACGCAAGTCAGAGGTCGCCATCATTTTTCCCACATTTAAAGCCCTAGTCGAAAACTTTTTTAAAACAACCATTGTCACTCTTTACTCGGACAATGGAGGCGAGTATATGGGATTTTCCCGGGACTCTGGTTTGGCCGCCTACCTATCCGCCCATGGCATCTCTCATCTCACCTCCCCCCCCTCACACCCCGGAACACAATGGGTTTTCCGAACGTCACCACCGTCATATTGTTGAAACTGGCCTCTCTCTTCTCTCTCGAGCATCTCTTCCACTACCCTTCTGGTCGTTTGCCTTCCAAACAACGACCTATCTCATCAATCGTCTACCTACACCCACCCTTGCTCACCAGTCTCCATACCACAAACTCTTTAGCTCCCCGCCAAACTATTCCAAACTTCGGCCTTGGTCGCTTTTGCTACCCCGGCGGCTCCGCCCTTATTCCGCTCACAAACATGTTGCTCGCTCCACCCCCCGTGTCTTCCTCGGATACTCTCTCACTCAGATTGCCTATCTCTGTTATGATCCGAGCACCACTAAACTGTTCACTTCTCGTCATGTCCGCTTTGTCGAGACTGTCTTTCCCATGTCCACCCCAGGCCACCGCTCACACCGATACCTATGATAGTACCTCTTGGCTACCCCCTCATGATGTGCTCGGTAACTCATACACACTGTCGGCTGCTCGCTCTAGTGCCTCCCCGCCAGTGTCTCCTCACACTAATCAGAATGTGGTTGATCTCAGATCACATATACCCCAACCTCCCCCAACCTCCCCCAGCTATGCCTGTTACTAGTACTGTGGTGCCTGCTTGATGAGCACAAGATTTCCACTAATTTTCCCGGGAATTTTATTTTATTTTGTGCTAGTTTTGATTTAATTATGCTTTGGAAATATTATTATTTGAGTTTTTGTGCTTAATATAGGTTTCCAAGCATAATCGAGCTTTTATACGGTGTTTAGCACGAAGTTCGAGGCAATTCCGGGCTTAAAAGTTGTTTTGGGAATTATTTGGACAAAGTCCGTTAAGTCCGTCAAGGTTTCAAGGCAAAATGAGGGCTAATCTGAGGTTGAAAAATATTAACTTAGGACCATTTTCTCAAGCCTCAAGGAAGTGAGCTGGAAGTGATTCAGGCCTGTGGGCACCTGAGCAATACTAACGAAGTCGGCAGCCGCCGCAATTGTCGAAGAGGCCAGCGCTTGTCGAGAACCCGTGGCGCCATCGTGTCACTTCGCCGCTTCGCCCACTAATGGCGACCCGCGGTACTTCTCATGGATCCGGGTCCGCCCGCGTCCTTCCATCCCAAACCTGCCCCTCCAGCCCGCTAATCAACCCTCTTCCTCTCTCAATTTCCAACCCATCTCCGCTGGAGCGATCCGCGACCCCTCCTTGGTTTGCCCCGTTTGCCAGTCGCGGCCCATTCAGCTTTTCCTTCTCCATTCTATCCCTAACTTTTCTATGTGCTGCCCATTATACCCCTCTGCCCTTTGCTGCTTCTCTCTACATTCCAGTAAGCCCTCATTTGCAGAATTCCACCGAGCCCCATTTACGGGCATTAGCCCTAAATGGGGCACCAGCCCCCATTTCTACCAAAATCATACCAAATCTTTGATGCTTGATCACCATTGAAGGTTTGGAACATCAAATCAAGGGCCAAGGACGCACTTGCAAAAGATTTCAACCCCGGATTCGCGATTTTTCGGTTCAATTCTTTCTACTCATATTTTTAGATATTTGTTATGGTTTCTTGCTGGATAGAGTGGATCGAACACCATACCTTTTGAACTCGTTGAAACTGGAGGCTGAACAAGATCTTCTTTCTTGGCTTGTGGGGAGTACGACATCTCCTGACCGGATTCTTTTGACAATATACGACACATCGTGGAAGAAAAAGGGTAGCAGCCTTTGACAAGTAGCCCCGGCATCTTTTAATTCAGACGGCATGATAGGATAGCAGTAGGTTACCCTGAAGGAAAATGGATGAGGTCTTTTCTTGGTCTCCTGCTGCTTTTGATTTTACTATAGCCCAGCATGCTGTTGTTGGATTTGGGAATGATCACTATTTTTGGACAGCCTGATCGGGTTTATATATATTTTTTATTTCTTTTTTTTTATTACTATTTTTTTACCCTTTTTTTGTATTTTTGTATATATATATATATATATATATATATATATATATATATATATATATATATATATATATATATATATATATATATATACATATATATATATTTTTTTTTACCCGAATGAAGTTGACGTGCGGCTGTTTCATGCTTTCTTCTTTTTTTTTTTTTTCAACTTGTAGCGACCATTTTGACTTGATGCAGTGGAGCTTTTGTCTGATTGGCTGAGCATCCGGACATATGAGGGTCCGGTGTTTGACCATGGCTGGGTCTACCCCGACACCTCTTTATAGGACCGTAAGCATGTCCACGAACTCTTCGATGAGATCCATGAGTGTTATCCTTGCAGGTAGTTGTTGATTCTGACTTCTTTTGATTCCATTGTCCAGCCCCCAGATTGATGGTGGATCAGTCTTCAGTTACTGTTGATGATGTCTCTGGCTCTACTGACTTTACAAGCTCAAGCAAACATTTTTTTTCTTTTGGGTCCTTTTAAATGACTCATTATTATAAATTTTTAATGTGTCTTTTTAATGCAGTGCAACTAAGAAATAAGCAAAGACGTTTAGATTATTATTAAAAGCACAACGCATGTGGTTTATTACATTATTGAGGACCCGGGGTTTCAGATCCTCAATTGTAGGAGCGGATTGGTAGATGACCAAATCCATAAGGCCGTGGAAAGGAATAGGGTACTGGGCTTTAGGGAGCGGATTGGTAGATGAACAACTGTAAGGCTAGGGAAAGGAATAGGGGAAATATATCCAAAGTAGTTCACCGATCCGCGGGCGCCAAAGTGGGTTGGTCGTAGTATACTAGTTCTCTCAGAGGTTTATTAGAAGTAGACCCAAACTCAACAGAGCCCCTCATAATCGCTTGCCTCGCCTATCATACCTGTGAGTCCCCCCCCAAATTTTCATTAGAAACTCCCCGGTTTAGAGCTTTAAGCAACATGGTTTTCTGATCTTCGATGTCGCCTCCAATTTGGCACGGAAAGTTGGGTTTTGTATATGTTGGATTTAGGAAAGCCGGGTTATTTTCCTCGTTGAAGGTAGGGATTTTGGGCCTGGTGGATTTTGGACAAGATATGGGTTCTCGGGTTAATGGAATTTGAGCATTATAAGGATTCGGGCCGGATATGGGTATTGGGTTGATAAAGGTCTTGGGTTATTGGGTTTTTGGATAATATAGGGTTTTTGGTTTGGATAAGGATTTTTTTTCGGTCGGATATGAATTTTGGGCAGATAAGGATATTGGGTTGGATAAGGATTTCGGGTAGGATAAGGAGGGTGTGATGAAAAAGGGTTAAAATTTTGGTAATAATAGGTATTTGGTGGGTTAGTGTTTGGCCGAAATTGATTTGGAGGAACATGGAAGGCCGATGCTTGGGATCGCTCACTTCGCCGCCATAATGCTCTGATTCTTTTTTTTTTTTTTTTTTCCGATTATGCCATTATCTGATTTGATACTGATACCTTCTGTTCTGATTTCTGCACTTATTTCATGTATCAACCGGCCAGTGCTTCTCTGCCTTTCCAAGTTCAGGCCAGGTCTCTTGAGGAAAATGGGGGTTTGGTAGGTATCGTAAGGGATGGAGGCTATCCGGCTTGAAATACGGCCTTTTATTAGTATTTTATTATTATTATTTTCATGTTCCCTACAATTGACCGGATAAACACCGCTTTATTTTGACAAGCCAGATTTTTCCGAATAGTGGATTCTTTTTCCGCAGTATAGACCAACGTATTCCACCCGCCTTTCGACTCCCTAGACCGGTCCTAGGCGAAGGGCCTATACTCTTTTCAGGATCCACCATCCGAAATGGTCTAGGTCGAGCATTTGAGAATTATAAATCAGCCCCTGTTTATTGTTTATTGTCTTTTTTTTTTGTGCACAACAATTGCATATATATATTTATTTATTTTTTTTGAACTTACGAATTTTTTTTTAACATATATATTTTTCTCGATGATTTTTTTTTGGTGATTTTTTTTTTGACGGTGACCCACAATTCAAAAATGCAAAAACCGGTTCTGCCGTGAAGTGTCCGAAAAACAAAAACTATATGCATTCTAACGTTGGCTTATGCAGGGGGTAGGTCGGCCATGGTGTAGGTAACAGCCGAATATATTTACATGCGTGCACGTGTGCGGTATCTAGAAAGCAAGAAAATCTTTATTTATTTTACGATATAGAAAATAAAACAAATTTGGCCTGTCTTTGTTTGTATGGATTTTCTCGGTTTTTAGTTTGAGAGCGAGCAAGCAAGCACATCACATTAAGAAATAGAAAGAAAAGTGGGGAAACTATCTATCCCTATTAATTACAAATTTTGGTCCTATGCCCCAAAATAAAATGACATAATGAATGCAGTTATGTACAAATTTACAGAGTTACAGAATAAAGTGAAAATGAAAAATGAACTGAAAGAAATAGATGAAAGAAAATAGAGCCGAAGTAAAGCCCTTTTTGTTGTTGTCGCCTGAATTTATTTGTAAAATATATAATATATATTTTCCTTTTTTTTGATTTTTCAAATTTTTTTATGTATATATATAATAGTGTTTGAAGGCTTTTGATCGGCCAAGTGTTGTATGCTCGACGATACCACACCCTATTCAATGCTTTAAGGGTATCAATGGAGTTTCCAATATACTTAGACCGCCTTATATATATATATATATATATATATATATATATATATATATATATATATATATTTTTTTTTTTTTTATACTCGAACATGCTCAGAATGTATATCTGAACGAGATCACCGCGATGGAGGATCATATCCACAAATATAGCCACTGTAATGGGAACACTTTATTGAAATGCGTAAATTAATATAACGAGCATACCGCAGCTTAAACAAAGAAAAGCCAAAAAGGTTTTGTTTTATGAGTCTAGCCCTCCATTTTATTAAAAATAAAACAACTCCCCAGCCAGAGTCGCCATCGTGAGGTTCCCGGTGCGACCGCGCCGCGCCTGGTTGGGGTGCGCAGACGGCGGATGCGGGACACCACCGCTCTCGCTCCACCCTCTCCTTGTTTAGGGAAGACGAAATTCAAAGTGCGAGAGGAGTGCCGTCTATATTAGCACGTTGGAATGTGCCTCGGTTGCCTTGAGTGGATTTTGTATCCAAAATGGGAACTAAAGGTTTCACATGTCGTTATCCCTTATTTCGGGGATAACAGATATGGGAATGCATTACCTTTCCATTCTCATTCTCCCTTTTATCTTTCGTGGGAAAATAGAAGTGCAAGAAAAGATATTCGCCCCCCACTTTTGGATTTATTAAAATAGCCTTATGGCCCAATCGATCGCTATGAGAGCTATGTTGCGAGGCCCCACCGATCTCGAAAGTTTTAGAGTCGCCACCTTTATTTTAAGGCAAAAATAAAGGAAAACCGAGAAAGAAAACCGAGATTTTAGAAAGCGGGTTCGGGGCTAAGTTACGAGTTGGGAAGGTGCTAGGCACCCAACTCGCCCTTCGATCTCAAAGCGCTTTTTGGTCGAGTATGCTCATTGTTATATTAATCTAGCAAATAAATAAGGTTTTATTTTGACAAGGGAAAATTAAATGATACATTCGTGGCTACATTATTTACGCTCGCCTCCTCCTTCCAATAATTACAAACACATTTAAGAATATTTGGCCATAATAATGGCTCTTTTACAAAATATTTCTTAATCTAATCCGGGCAGCACAACGGCTTATATTGGCTACATTGTGCCGGATTTAAAATACAACTTTTTTGAAAATAATTAAAAAGAAAAAATACAAATGAAATAAAATACGCCCTTAAAGGTATTACCTTTAGAGCGGTGGTGTGCTCGCTCTGTCCTCCGCGGGAGAGGGAGTCTTTTTTTGTTTTGAATTGAACTGGACTGGAATTGAACTGGATTTGATTGAGTTTTTTGAGGCTTGGGCTTGTCAACTCGGACAGAGTGACAGCTTTATTTGAGTTGGTTTTGGCCTTTTTAGTTGGGCAGAATCTAGACTTAAGTTTTGACTTTTTTAGCTCGTTACTCCGCAGTAATCCGCTTATTTTGGGATTTTTGACTGGGGTTTTAAGGTGGATACCTAACAACTAGGCTAGGGATCACTTATAACCTATGGGTTTTTGATTTGGCAGAGTTTGGATGGGGTTTGGAGATTTTAGGGGCTTCCACTCACCTATCTCGCACCTCTCGTACTAAATATATCGAAGGATCGCAGAAGCAGAGCTTCGCTGCGATAAACTTCGCGTAAAAATTGAGCGAGCAAAATGAGAGGCCGGGGTTTTCTATTTATACTGAAGCTGAAGGACATCGCTGGAATTATTGAATTTTTCTCCGTGCATCAACAGCTTGTACCGCGCGCTTGAAGACTTGTACTTAATTGAATCTGTGAGAGAGCAAGGAGACATGGTTGGTGCGGCCAAGCATCATCTTGGTGCGGCACCAAGCAGCCCTTAGGTGGCACCAACCTTTTTTGGAAGTTTGAAAATTTGACACTTTCCCCCGCAGCTTCACCTTTCGCAGCATCCTCGCTTTTTTCTTTCGCATTTTTGACTTCTGCAACTTGACATTTGTTAAGTTTTAACAGTTTATGATATTTTATGTCAGTTACATACCAAGGGTACGAAATTGGGGTGTCTACATTGGGTTGATTGATTTTGTAATTGTTGAATTGGTTTGTGCTTCAATTATTTATGGAATGCAATTAATTTTTATGTCAAATGTAGTGATTTAATTTAATTTATCTCTTTATTTAGTATATAAGCATGTTGGTTATTATTTTGTGAAATTAATGCTTTTAATTATCTGGCCAATAATTAAATGATTTTAGAAATATTTAGGATCCGCGAGAGCTACCTATTTATTTCGGACCAATCAATTTAATAGTTGGTGTTTTGTGACACACACCAATAGCCAAAGTGAGATTAGGTTTGACACGCGATCGAACCACCTTAGCCATTCGCGAGGTTGGGGAGGTTAGGGTTGACTATAAGACGCGAAAGCCCGTAGTTAACCAATTTTAGCAGTCTCGGCTACCAACATGACTTGTAGAAAAATATAGAGAGTTTCTTTTTGCGAAGTATTACCCATGCGCTTGGTTATTATTGTGTTTTCTTAATGCTTTTAATGTTGTAGCGAACCATTAGATGATCACTAGAATGATAGGATACGAAGCGAAAGCCTTTCCTGTTATTCCGAAAATCACAATAGTAGTTTGCGTGGCGTGAGACCGAAAGGAGATCGCGCGTAGATAGTCTTTGGATGCTTGTTTACACATGCAGTTATTTTCTCCCCTATGTTATGTGTTGCGATGATATGAGTCCGTAGCAAGGTTGAGAAATAGCTAGATTTGCTATACGTAGCGAAAGCCCGTAGCGAATAAAATAGCGCGTCTGACTACAAAAACTTGAGTTAAAGAAAAGCAAAAAGAGAATTAAATTAAGCACCGGCTAGACTAGAAATAATGCGTTCCAATATTTTTATCTTGATTTGTTGTTGCCAAACCACCTCCGCAGTAGATTAGATTTAATTGCTTTCTTAGGTTGTTTATATTTTTAGATTTTAATTTAATTTCTTTTCGCTCAAATATAATAAGTTAGCATAATTTCGGTACTTAGTTGGAGTGAGAATTACGCACATTCCTCGTGGGATCGACTCGTACTTACGTACTTTATTACTTGATACGGCCGGGTAATCTTGCCCGAGATGCGTTCGTGCACATCAAGTTTTTGGCGCCGTTGCCGGGGAATGATTTAATTTTTGCTCCTATATGCTAATATCGATACCAAGCGAAGTTGATTGTAATTTGAGCATGTTTTTTTTTTAATTAGTTTACTTGCTTTTGTATTTATATGTTTTGTATTTTGAGTCGCTTTTCGAAGCCCTCCCGAGTTTGTGGGTTTGTAGGGAGGTGTAAATAGTGTCCACACACAAAAAAGTATTTTCTTTTCTTTTTTTTATTTCGATAATTGCATTTCTACTCTTTTCTTTTGAGTTTGATTTGATGCAGGGGTTTTAGCGCTTCATTGTAAAGGTTGCTTGTTGAGATACATAGAGTGGATCTTGTCGGCTCGGACTTCATAAGAAATCGACTTTAAGGGAGTTTTCTTTCTTTCCCTTCTCCTTTTACTTTAAGTTTAGGGAGTATGTTTGGTTAGTGAGCTTCGAAAATTCTGAAAATCTTGTGCTTTATACGCCCCAAATTAATTATGCTTTGATCATTCATTTCTCCATTTTTGGCGTTCTTTGAGTTTTGCTTGCATTATTTTTTTGGAGTCAATTTTTAGATTACTATATGCATAGTTGAGGATATGTTTGTGATTCATGTGGTAGCATCACCTCATTCATAATAAATATTGCCCAAGTATTGGTTGGAAATATTTTTATGCTTTGCTTTAGTGATGGTTGTGCATGTCTAAGAGTACCATTTTGTGAGTCTAAATACCGAGAGTTACATGTTGATGATTAAAAAGCTTGGTTTGGGCATGTGTGTATGACAAGAGTATGATTTAGGCCATCTTTGGACCGTTTGTGCCTTTCTCTATCCTACTCATTTATTTCACAAAAATCCCTAGTGTCCCCGTTGAGCTCATTTAAAGAATGGCGTGTGCCTAGAGCACACAATGACCCACATTTGACTTCATTTCTTACACCCGCATTATCTTATCCCGTGAACCTATACACTTTAGTTGTTGCCCTTCAAGAGAGCATGATTTGGAATGATTTATTTTATTTTTGTAATCTTGTTGGGAAGTGTTGGCTTCATGGAGGTCTTGTGCTTTTATTGTTGTTGATGTTGGGGATTTGAAAATTATTGTTGAATGGTGGTGAAAAAAAAAATGAAAAGAAAAGAAAAGAAAAGAGCCCCCTTGGAATGCAATGAAAAAGAAAGAAAAGAAAAGAAAATGTAAAGGGCAGCCACAAAAGAAAGAGAAAAAAAATGCCATTGTTCTTAATTTTCTCAAGGAGATATAAGGATGGTGCTTAATTGTTGTGGTAGATGAGATGCTTTCTTCAACCCAAAGTTTAATGTTTAAGGGGTTGTTGAAGTTAGTTTGTGGTTAATTTGAAGAGTTGTGCTTTCATGAAGCTAGCCATATTGTGAAGACTTCAAATTCTTTGCTCTCTTGACTTGCTATACTATCCTTCATTTGTAGCCCAAACCTTGGCCGAACATTACAAGCTTGTAATATCCTATTGATATTGTCATGCCGTGTGTTCATGCCTTGCTTTGTTAAAAAATGTAGTTAATGACTCTTCCGGTTTAACTTGCATTTGGTATTTCGGTTGGCCGTTCAATCTAAGCTAGAGCATTGCTACTATTGGGTAAGAAAATGTTTTATGGTATGAATGATTGTTTGACGATTGTTTGATATCATATGAATCAATTCATACCTCTATTATGCATGTTTATAATCTTAAGGTTGATCTCTTGGATGGTAATGCTTGTGGGATCTTAATTGAGCGCCACCTTCATTTCATGTTGTTCTCGAGCTTTAATTTCCATAATTCATTTTCTTTGCTCGGGACGATCAAAGTTTAAGTTTGGGGGTGTGATGAGCACAAGATTTCCACTAATTTTCCCGGGAATTTTATTTTATTTTGTGCTAGTTTTGATTTAATTATGGTTTGGAAATATTATTATTTGTGTTTTGTGCTTAATATAGGTTTCCAAGCATAATCGAGCTTTATACGGTGTTTAGCCGAGAGTTCGAGAGCAATTCAGGGCTTAAAAGTTGTTTTGGGAATTATTTGGACAAAGTCAATTAAGTCCGTCAAGGTTTCAAAAAGGCAAAATGAAGGGCTAACGGAGGTGAAAATATTAACGAGGACAAAGGCTGAAGCACGGAAGTGAGGCTGGCCCGGTGGCGCTAAATTCGAAGGCCAGGGGCACCGGAGCAGTGCCAAAAGTCGAGGCAGCCGCCGCGATTGTACGAAAAGAGCCGAGGCCAGGCGCGTTGTCGAGAACCTGTGGCGCCACGTGTCAATTTCTGCCGCTTCCTGCCCACTAATGGCGACCCGCGGTACTTCTCATGGATCCGGGTCTGCCCGCGTCTTTCCAGCCCAAACCTGCCCCTCCAGCCCGCTAATC
This sequence comes from Codonopsis lanceolata, assembly GCA_013146195.2. Classification (NCBI taxonomy): domain Eukaryota; kingdom Viridiplantae; phylum Streptophyta; class Magnoliopsida; order Asterales; family Campanulaceae; genus Codonopsis; species Codonopsis lanceolata. Next base: position 18,832 of record JABEVN020002902.1, read on the forward strand.
AACCCTCTTCCTCTCTCAATTTCCAGCCCATCTCCGCTGGAGCGACCCGCGACCCTTCCTTGGTTTGCCCCGTTTGCCAGCCGCGGCCCATTCAGCTTTTCCTTCTCCATTTTGTCCCTAACTTTTCTATGTGCTGCCCATTATACCCCTCTCCCTTTGCTGCTTCTCTCTTCATTAAGCCCTCATTTGCAGAATTCCTGAGCCCCATTTGGGCATTAGCCTAAATGGGGCACCAGCATTCTACCAAAAATCACACCAAATCTTTGATGCTTGATCACCATTGAAGGTTTGGAACATCAAATCAAGGGCCAAGGACGCACTTGCAAAAGATTTCAACCCCGGATTCGCGATTTTTCGGTTCAATTCTTTCTACTCATATTTTTAGATATTTGTTATGGTTTCTTGGGTTGATTGATTTTGTAATTGTTGAATTGGTTTGTGCTTCAATTATTTATGGAATGCAATTAATTTTTATGTCAAATGTAGTGATTTAATTTAATTTATCTTTTTATTTAGTATATAAGCATGTTGGTTATTATTTTGTGAAATTAATGCTTTTAATTATCTGGCCAATAATTAAATGATTTTAGAAATATTTAGGATCACGAGAGCTACCTATTTATTTCGGACCAATCAATTTAATAGTTGGTGTTTTGTACCACACCGATAGCCAAATTGATTAGGTTTGACACGCGATCGAACCACCTTAGCCATTCGCGAGGTCGGGGAGGTTAGGGTTGACTATAAGGCGAAAGCCCGTAGTTAACCAATTTTAGCAGTCTCTCGGCTACCAACATGACTTGTAGAAAAATATAGAGAGTTTCTTTAAGTATTACCCATGCGCTTGGTTATTATTGTGTTTTCTTAATGCTTTTAATGGCGTAGCGAACCATTAGATGATCACTAGAATGATAGGATCTGACGAAAGCCCTTCTATTATTCAGAAAATCACAATAGTAGTTTGCGTGGCGTGAGACCGAAAGGAGATCGTAGCGTAGAATAGTCTTTGGATGCTTGTTTACATCATGCAGTTATTTTCTCCCCTATGTTATGTGTTGCGATGATATGAGTCAGTAGCAAGGTTGAGAATAGCTAGATTTGCTATACGTAGCGAAAACGCGTAGCGAATAAAATAGCGGCGTCCGACTACGAAACTTGAGTTAAAGAAAAAA
>JABEVN020002903.1:0-20017 GCA_013146195.2 Codonopsis lanceolata
GCTTTAAATCATCTATCCGCGCTTAGTAGCGGGCGCCGATATCCGTGATCGCCTCGCCTGTCGGCGGGTACTTCCAGTACTCAATCATAACCCTAGATGCAAAGATTGGATTTCGTCTTGACCATCTTGAGAAAGGTAATCTGTAGCGTATTATCTTCAGCGACCAATTCTAACCGGGCTCGATGTCAAAATCCTTCAAAATCTCCTTCACCATGAGTACGATGTCGAACGACCGGATGATGGACAACATATTACCCTTACGATTCAACCAGTTGTGAATCACAATAAATCACTATCTCGTGCTCTACGATCTGTCTCGAGTTGAGCCCCATGATCAATGCTTCATATTCTACTTGATTATTTGATCTTTGGAAATTTGAAGCAAACCTTCTCAAACTCACGTCTTGCTGGGCGGAACTAATCTGAACCTGCTCAACTTAGAAACTTCATTTGGACCATCCACATGTAATTCCCAACAATAATCGGACGGTACGTTGAATAGGGACATTCGTTGGCGGTATGGGCAGAAATTTCCTCCTACACTGAATCCTTAAAAGGTAGTCTCACCACTTGAAAGTCTGCCAAAGCTTGTGCCTTAATATCGTTGAGGCTTGTAATCAATCTAAAACTCAGTCAACTCAATTGACCAGGTGAGCAAATGACTAGAAGAATCCGGCTTGTGTAGAATTTTCCTGAGGGGTGTATCTGTGTAAACAATGATGGGGTGTGCGAGAAAAAATAAGCTCGAAGTTTCCGGCAAACAACAACAGCGAATAAGCCAATTTTTACGCATTAAAATAACGCCCTTCTACCGCGGTGAGGGCCTTGGGAAGCACCGTCTGTGAGCTGGGAATTACATTATTCACAACTAATGCAGTGACGCGGCTTACTGCGGCATGAGATACAAACCAATTCTCCGCCTCGACCAGGCGCTTCGACAATGGAGGCGTCCCAGATATTCCACCATTTGTTTGAAAGCCTCCTGACATTCTGTTGTCCATTCAAACCCCTTATTTCCTCTAAGCACTTTGAAAAAAGGCAGGCACCTTCCTGCTGACTTGGAAATAAAACGACCAAGAGCAATGACCCGACCGTTAAGCTTATGGATATCCTTGATGTAGCGAGAAGGCTTCATTGTGACCAATGCCTTAATTTTCTCCGGGTTGGCCTCAATCCCTCTTTCGTTCACCATGAACCCCAGGAACTTGGCCGCCTTCACCCCGAAAACACACTTGCTTGAGTTAAGCTTCATGTTATTTTTCCTGAGATTATCAAAGGTCTCCTCCAAATCAACGGTATGATCATGTCCTTTGGTCTTCACCACCATATCATCAATGTACGCCTCAACATTCCTGCCAATCTGCGAGCTGAAAACTTTATTCACCATTCGCTGATAAGTAGCTCCTGCATTCTTCAAACCGAAGGGCATCGTTTTGTAACAATAGAGGCCTCCCGCTGCTCGAAATGCTGTCAAGGATTTATCCTTTTCATTCATCTTCACCTGATGATACCCTGAATATGCATCAATGAAGCTTAAAAACTCAAAACCCGCTATGACATCCACCAACTTGTTGATGCGAGGGAGAGGATAACAATCCTTCGGGCATGCTTTATTGAGGTCGGTGAAATCCACACACATCCTCCACTTTCCATTTGACTTTTTAACCATGACCACATTGGCCAACCAAGTGGGATAGTGAATTTCCTCGATAATATCCGCGTTGAGCAATTTTCGACCTCCTCCTTGATCGCTGTGTCTTTTTCTGTGGAGTTACTCTTGTTGAACGTCGGCTTTGGCGGATCGACACTAAGGTAATGAACGCAACGCGTCCTCGCTAACCTCGCATATCTTCGGCTTCCACACGAACACATCAAGCTGCTGCAGGTTGCTTGACCAATCTATCCCGAGCTTCCACCGACAATGCTCTGCCAATCTTTATTCTCTGCTCGGGATGAGCATAATTAATGACAACCTCTTCTAGCTCGTTCTGAGCTGTAAATTCGAGTTCATCCCGCATCTAGAGCGTGTCGCATTCCACTTTTTCCTCTTCTTCACTGCGATTTGAATGCGACATCAAGGCGGTCGACTCCATATCCATGCATGTTCGACTTGTCCCCACCCCGTCGTCGGTGAGGACAAGTGACATCCTACAGGTGATCTTTGCGCTGCCTCATCGAACTCTCGCCATGACCATAACAATCGTCTAATGGCCCACAATTACGTGAGACTTTTCCTTAGTACTAATGGTGACCTTCTGCTCGCTATCCTCTAAAGTTAATTTTTGCTTTTTCCTTTGACTATCCCGCACATATTCCAACACTGCCCGAGGCTGATTCTTGAATACCCCCACTCCTTGATCTGTGTAGAACTTTACCTGCTGGTGAGGGATTGAAGCAACCATATGAAATTTTCTCATGCTGGGAACCCCAAAAATTATATTGTAGGGAGATTTCAGGTCGATCACCATGAACGTAATCTTTTCCACTCTAGTGCGAGTACCTTCGCCAATGAAAACTTCAAGCTCGACTGTGCCTTTAACCGGCACCTTATGATTAGTGAAGCCCTCCAAAGTCCCTACATAAGGCTTGAGGCATTCATCTTTCAGCTCTAAACCTTGGAAACAAGAATAATACACCATATCTCTGCAGGCTCCAGTATCCACCAGAATCCTATGCACCACCCAGCCATCGACCAAAGTAGAAACAATCAAAGACTGCCCCCCAGCTACATTACTCACCAACTCACTGCGAGTAAACTGTATCGACTCCTCCCCTGCTTGTAGAGTGGTCGGGCAATCTACCACCTTCGACAAGGAGTAAATCTATTTGCCGAGCTAAGTAAGTGTAGGCTCTTCATCCATGATGACATTTATTACCCCTCGAATTGGGGGTGCGTCTCTGCGAGGGGCATTCCCCCAATTATTTCCATCTCTCTTAAACCGGTCCAACCGGCCTTCGTTTATCAATTTTTGTATGGCCTTCTTCAATGGCCAACATTCATCTGTCGTATGCCCGTAATCATCATGATAGGCACACCTCTAAATCCTGTCCCAAACATCCGATGTGTCCGGATTCATACAAGGAGCACGAGGAAGCTCATCCCTGACTTCGTACATTATATCCTCCCACAAGGTATTGAGCGGGGTGAGATCACTTTCTCTGAGAAACTCCTTTGGGCAGTCATAACGTGATTTGTTGCGGTTGTAACCACCGCCTGCACCACTGACCGCTACCTTTGGCATTAGCCCTAGCTCCCCTAGTCTCAGTGCTTTCCTTCTTCTTTTCCTTCTTCATGGTCTCCCCCGCGCACTACTTTTGAGCCTGCATCAACATCTATGCCTGCGTCTTGGGCTCCTGCATGCTTAACTCAAACCTCAGGCCACCTTCTCCCTCGAGCAAACCTGTTTCAAAGCACAAGGTGAACTCCTGCTCGGATAATCCAGGAACTTGTTCAAGCATTTTCGTAAACCGTTCCAAGTAGGTGGCAGTCGATTCATGAGCTCCCTGCTTAACCTTAGACAAGTCAGCTCTTATCTTTGCAATTGCCCCTGAAGTCCCAAAATCTGCTAGGAACTTTGCGCGTAAGTCAGCCCAATTGTTGACAAACCTGCGAGGAAGAGCTCCCATCCAGGCTAGTGTCTTTCCTTGTAATGATCCCACGAAAGCCCGGATTTTCAATACCTCATCTGATGTTACAAGGCCGATCTGGGATTCAAATGACATCAACCAATCCCTCGCCTTTGTCTTCCTTGTATATTCTTTAACGTTCGGGAAGATTAGTCCTTGTGCTGGAGGTGCGTTCTCTATCCAGGGGGCCAAAGGACTAGCTGACGTGCCCAGAAAATTCTCATCCAAAGCCTTGCCCTGCTCCCATACTTCCATACGGCTCTTCAAATCTTCAAACTCTTGCATGTTAAAGGTTGCAGGCAAACCACCCATGTGCTGAGGCTGTACCCCGGGCACAAGAGGGGCTTGTGGGGGTTCCATAGCTCCCATAGCTTGAGCTACACCCACGACCTGCGCCACTTGTGCCTGGGCTACATCTGCGAATTGAGGCACTAGATCATTAGCAGCTATACTTTTCTATGTATTTGTGTGAGGCAATTCATGCCTGCCCCTAGAATGATGTGACACATGAACTTGTGATCTTCCAGGCGAAGGTGTCCGAGGACGGCAAGCATGTGACCTCCTAGGAGATGAAGTGCGATGGTTGCGGGCATGCGACCTGCGTGGTGATGGTGAACATGGGCGTCGAGGGTTCGACCTTCGGGGAGAAGACGACCTTCGACGGTGGTGTGACTGTGTCGAATCTTCTTCTGCCCGGGGTCCCAATCAAGAATGTACACTCAGGACAGCCCTGTGACTGGCCCGCCCCTCTTGCTGGCTTCGGCCTCTGTTGGACTCTCGTTCACGATGTTACTAAGGAACTTGCACTGGATGTTGAGGATTTCCCCCCATCCTAGACACACTTGCTGCCTGACTTGGCGCGGGCATAGCCGGAAGGGGCTCCAACTCAATGGGTAGTGGGGGCTTGCCCATAGCAATTAGCTGCAAATTCAGCTGGTGCATTTTCCCCAGATATATCGCCCTCTGACGTAATGCTTCTTCCCGGAACTCATTAGCCAAACCAACAGTTGCAACGACACTCCTTGCCAACGAATCCAAGCCTCGCTGTTGGTTGAGTTGATGACGAGCGTCATGAGGTGGTGGGGGCGGTAGATTATTACCGGCTAGAATATTCATGCTTGGCGTGGCTGTGTGGACCTCCTCCACTTGGTTACCGCCATTGACATCGTTTTCAGCCATAACTAAGACTTGTGAATTTATCAAGAACTGAGATTGCACCTAACAAAATCTTTCCCGGCAACGGAACCAACTGATGCGTCCAAAACGATCCAAGGACGCACTGGGCTTAATAATTCGGATATCTGGCTTTCAATTCTATCCAAAATCTTCAAGGCCCAATCCTGAAAAACAAACTCAAATGGTGAACTAGGCAGGGGCTTTCCCTGCAAATGCTCTCCGGCGTGAGAATTAGCAAAACACTCGGTTGAGTAAGCAAATTGACAGAGTTTAGCCTTAGTAGAAAAATCACGTACCTCCCTCCTTTATTTAGATGGGTTTTATAGCCTTCATGGGAGACTGAATAACTCCCCATTCATGCATGGCGGGCACATTAACCGCCACGTTCAACACAACGGCCTTATCATGAATGTTGAAGCGAGTTTTCTGGAAGTAATTGCCCATGTCCAGGATTACCGTTATTTACATAACCAAGAATGGTGAGCCTGCTCGCCGAACATTTGCTCGATGGATGTTTAGCCCCCAGCTTGTTGCATCCAGCTCCCAGCTCACTGTACACTCGCCAACTTGGTATTTAGCCCCCAGATTCTGAACGATAACTGCTAGGCACTCAATCCAAACTGATCAAAGTCTGGCCGGTGCCTACTTCACGATTTCGAGTTGGACTTTGGATTGCACGTGCTTTGCTCCTGACAGAAGAAAATGTGCCAAGCATGTGTCTCAGGTCTGGGCCTATCGGGCCAGTAGTTCAAAAGGAAAAAAGATCATTAATTCTTTTGCATGCTCAAGTCTAATTAATTCATCAAAAAGTTTAAGCAAATTAATCTCATAAAAGTTCCAAACTAATCATAAAAGTAATTGATTCAACAATAAAACTACATAATTGATCTCTAGTTAATTTATTAAAATTAAAGACCGTATCAATAAGAATTGGTTGTGGATGAAATTAAGGTAATTTACCATAATTTAGTATTTATTTGGAAAGAGAGTATTTTAGACAATTGGAAATTGTTAGGAAATTAAATACAAGGAAATGCCAAATATTAAGAGCGTAAGTAATACTCCATCCGTTATGGGCAAAGAGTCTACTATTTTATTTTTTGATATTTCACCTAAAGAGTCAATTTTTAAAAATTAAAGTATGAAAATGTCATCTATAAATTTTACTAAAACAGAAATCATGTTGCCACATGGCAACTTTCTGTATAATGACCGCCACAAGTCAATTTTCTATAAAATAGACAACATTTTGTTTTTGTTTTTTAAATATAGTTTAATTTAAAACCAAATTTTATCCTCTTTAATTTATATAAGTTTAACTTGACAGAAATTCTTTAATTCTCATGTATTTCCATCTCTTTATATAATTTTATTTATACAAGTTATTTATGAGACAATTTTATGTTAATTGTTTCTCTATTAATTATTAATTGAGTAAAATTTTCATCAACTTACGATGTATAATTTTTTTTTTACACAAGCGACCCTTAGATCATAACTAGTGTCAATCACAATCGTTGTCATGATTTATTTATATTTTGCCATGTGTAGTGTTCAATTTTCGGTTGTGTAAAAAAATCTACACTGCAAATGGATGAAAATTTAATATTAATTACTACTAATATAAGTCACTGCTACCACATGACAACTTCAATTAAAAAATTAATTTTACCAGAAAAATTACTAATTAAAATATCTATTAATTATTAAATACTTTATTTTTAAGTTCTTTTTTATACAAAAAATTTATACGCAAATCTTTTAAATATTCATTTGAATTATAAATTTCAATCTATTCTTTTAACAATTACTAAAATAAAACTTATGTTACCACGTGGCAGCTTTTGGTCAAATGACTTCATGTGAAATAAGAAAAGATTTTTATTTTTGTCAAATATAACCTAACTTAAAACTATATTGGATTCAATTTAATTTATACAAGTTTAATTTAAGTGAAACTCTTTGATTCTCATCAATTTGCATTATCCTACTGTTTTATTTATACAAGTTATTTACAGGACAAGTTTATATTAACTTTTTTATAATAATATATATCTATTAACTATTATCTGATAAAGTTTCATAGGTACTTACTGCAGCACCTATAAAATACTTAATATCACACTTTTTGTTGTAAAAATACTATATTACCATTGACAAATTTAAAAAAAATAAAAAATTGAACACCGGACCAACACCGCCCATCGCCACGCCTCCCAACCCCGGCCTCCCACACCGCTGGGCCAAGCCCCTCCCCTCCCCCCCCACGACCCCCCCGCACTGCCCTTCCCCTCTCACTCTTTGGGCCAAGCCCAGTCCCTCTCCTAGCCCCAACCCACCCGCCTGCTCTTGACCCAGTCCCCTTCCTCCCACATGGCCGGGCCTCCCCGATCCCCCACCGCCTAGCCTCCACCACCTCCTGCCCAGCCTCCGCCACCATCTCCACAAAAAAAAATAGTTTTTTTTTTCATTTAATTAAAAACCAACTCCCGCCCACCTCCACCACCCACCCACCCACCTCCACCACCAATCTTCTTCTTTTTTCCATTTAATTATAATTTTCAATTTAATTTTGAAATTGAACAAAGGGTCAATTGGTAAACTTACAACAAAAAGTGTTGTATTAAGTATTTTATAGGTGTTGTATTAAGTATACCCCTAAAGTTTTCATCCACCATTTGTGTAGAGTTTTTATACACAATCGATCATTACATCATGACATGTATCAATCAGAACATTTGTCTTAATTTACTTAGATTTTGGTTACCAACTTGTCATGTTCAAAATGTTGTTTGTCTAAAAAGATTCTACACTGATGGTGTATGAAAGTTTAATTTTTATTAATTATTACTAACAGATGCTACTGCTACCACATGACAATTTTTTGTTAAAATGATCATTTTCACCAGAAAATTACTAATTAATCCATATCCATTAATTATTAATTACTCACTCCGTCCCAAAATTGTTGATTGGGTTGACTTGGTGCACTGTTTAAAAAAAATACATTTAACTGGATTATTAATATTAGTTTGATGTATAGTTTACTTTAAAGCCCATGTGTATATGACTGATAATAAAAGTATGATGAAAAAGTAAGGGTAAAATGGTAAAAATTATTGTTTAAAAAGAAAAGTTTCAAACAAGACAATTATTTTGAGATTGATGAAAAATGAAAACAAGACAATAATTTTGGGATGGAGAGAGTACTTTATTTCTTAAGTTCTTTTTATCTAGAAAATTCTTGCGCAAATCTTTCAATTACCCATTCATTAATCAATTTCAATATTTACATTATTTTAGTTTTGTTCAAAGTATTATAATTTAAATTTTTAATTACTTATAACAATTTAGAAAATCATTTTATTATAATAAGCTTTTGCAAACAAAAATATTATTCAAACTATACATCGCACGGGTATAAATTAATTTTATTACTAATGTACTATAAAAAGTGTCATTTTTTAAAAAATAATAATTTTTAAAGGGATACTTTTTGTCTGGAAATGAGGGAGTTGTATTATGATTTGTTAGTGTATTATGCAGGGCCGGCCCTGAACATTCAGAGGCCCATGGGCGAAAAAAAATAAAGGGGCCCTTTTATTGAATTTTTTTGACATAGATAAGAGAGTAGAAGTGTAGAACTCATGACCACACAACTAACAAAATAAAACCTTAACCATTGAACCAACTAAATATATTACAATTGTATATACATTACATATTATACATTTTACAGACCAGCCCAATTAATAATAAATAAAAAGTTAAAAACAACCTCCTAGGTTTCGAACTTGAGACCTTAACCAAGGTAGGCTCAAGCTTTGACCATTACCACAGCCTAGCACTTATGTAAAGATTTAACAATAAATTCTATATATAATGTGTAAGGTAATTTTTACAAATTTGGGACCCCAAAATTGGGGGCCCATGGCCGTTGCCCCTCCAAACATACCTCGGGGCCAGCCCTGGTATTATGATGTTCATGGCATCATATAATATCTTTACGCTTTTAGTGGAAATGTGGAATCAGAAGAATAATTTAGGTGGAAAATTTACTGTAGATTTAGGTGGAAATTATGACCGAATTTAATTCACTAACTCATTAAGTCTTCAACAATTAGTGATTAGTGTCATTATAAAGCAAAGTTAAGTGTAAATTTGAATTGGAATGAATGTAATCCATCTGAACAGTCTTCTAAGTTCTACCCAACAACCTCCATCTGATCACGACAGCCGTTTTGTTCTTGGCATGATTGTTCTACGACAAGGTTTTTTGTGTCAGCTTTGCGGTTGATTCATCGTTAATTCTCCATTTATATATATCAATCGTGTATTTCTTTTGATTTGATTCCAATTCATTGATTCTTCCAGAAAAAGTGATAAATAATCTGAGACGATCTTCCAACAATTATCTATGAAAATCGGCCGGATTCCTAAAGTTATTTGTCTTGCCAGTTGATGAAGAAGAGAGAGAAAAGTCGAGATGGGTGTTGTGTTTGGTTTGATCGGTCGCTGTCTTCTGCGCACAAATGTTTTTCTTCTTTTTCGCTCTTCTTTCTCTATCGACTGCCAGTTCCGTGCGAGTCATATCACCGTTGTCAGCGACTCGCTAATTTACGCCGTGTGCGGCGGTGCATTTCAACGTGGACTCGGCGTCAGTTGACAAGAGTGATTAAACTTTAAAGTGGTGAACGAGTGAATGAGAATTCATTATCTCAATAGAGGTTTGCCGGGGGGGTTTCAATTGACTCGATAGTCGATACTCAATACTAGAGGTTGACGACGACACGGTGGTTTTTGGGTGTATTTTAAAATTTTATTTTATAAATAATGGAAGAATTGATAGAGGAAAACTATTTGAAGCAAAGAAAAAATTACTCCCTCAATTACTAAATAATGGTTAAGCTTTCCTTTTTGTTGGTATCAAAAAAATTATCTTATTTCAGAATATTTCTTTTTAAGAATAATAACTTTTACCATCACCCTTACCTTGTATTCTTACTTTAATGATGGTTTTGCATGCTTCGAAATAAATAACGTTTTAAAGAGAAAAAATTGTTTCAAAATAAATGACATTATAAGATTTCAAGAAAATATATTTACATTTTGCCAAAATTACCCTTAATAATTAATTTCTAATTAAATGTGTTGTTCAAGTGTATCCAATCAAATAAATTAGTACTAACACATCGTTTAACAAAAAAAATATTGACTATATTATAAATATTAATATAGCTAATATTTTATTTAATAGTCTTTTGTGTACGTGGTCATAATTAAAATATAATAAAAATTAAAGATAAAACGATAAAAATATTTTTTAAAGAAATATTTAGAAACTGAATTTTTTTTATTGGGAATGGATAAAGAATAGAAAAAAAGGAGGATTAATATATAACTTGATCCCTTGAAATTAACTTTTTTTCCTATAATGATTATAGATGTTTCAAATTTCCTACATTGGTCTTTGAACTTCACTTTTGCTGACATATTAGTCTCTCGTATCGTTATCTTTAATAGAATCGTTAAATATTTATAAAATTGACAAAAATGCCCCCATTTGAGACTGAGTGGGATGTCCACATGGCCAATAATGCCAAGAGAGAATACTTTAAAAACTCAACTCTTTAATACTCCCTCCGTCCCTAAATAATTGTCTTGGTTGACTCGACACACAGTTTAAGAAAAAACAATTGACTTGATTATTTATATTGATTTAATGTATAGTTTCCTTTAAAGCTCATGTGTATGTGGCCCATAATTAAAATAGAGTGAAAAAGTAAGGGTAAAGTGGTAAAAGTGATGTTCTAAAAAGGTAAGTTTCAAACTGAACAATTATTTTGGAACGGACGAAAAATGAAAGGAGGACGATAATTTAGGGACGGAGGGAGTATTACATTACTGCCATTGAATTCATCTCTCTCTCTCTTTCTTTCCATGTGCCATTCTTCCTAGAGCAGTCAAAATTGAGCCTAGCCCACCCGAAATTCATGTGCCTGGGCTTCAATATTGGTGGCCTGAAAAAAAACAGGCCTCTTTGGTCCGGCCCGTCGAGCCCACGGATCACTGTCGACCAGGTCCTAGAAAACCCGGAAAGCCCGGCCCGATCCGATACTGAAAAGTCGAAATAAATAAAAAGAGAAATATTGAAAAATTAAAACATAAAAATAACCCTATCTGGCCGGCTGATTCTATCCATAGAGACAGAGGCACAAATCCACTATTTCGACTTTTCCAAAGCCGACAGCAAATCTCTCTTTCTTCGTTTCTTTGATCTCTCTTCTCGCCGGTGTCGCCTTCTTCTAGACCGCCGCCGCCTCCATAGTCCACAGTCATGGCGTATAGAGCCACATGTACTTTCTCTCTCTGTGTCTCTCAGTCGCTCTCTCTATCTATCACACACACACTCTCTCTCTATGAATAGTCAATACTCAATATATACTCAACAGTCTGCACAAAATGGAGATAAGTCAAGGCGATGAATAACACCATTGTCAATTACTACTTCATATCGGTCCTCTTTTTTAGGCATTGATGGTGGAGCTCTTTGTGAATCTGTCAATCAAATTTGTGACTGTGAATAACTTAATAAAGCAAAAAAGAGTTGGGTTTGCAGGAAAGCAATGAATTAGGAATAATGGTTTGTTTTATTGGAGAGTACTGACCTACGGGGTATAGTGACTTAATGGAAGCAACCATGAATTGAATGTAAGTTCTTGTTTAATTTGCTGTGTAGGTTGTAGCCTATGTTTCAAAAAGCTAAGTTCAGTTTTATCTCATACCCATTTGGGCTTTTAACAATTGAACTTTGAACTAGCAAAATTAATTCATGAAGGGACCCGGCCTGGGTCCTCCTACGTGGAGCGAACACGTGGCTCCCAGCTAGGCATGGGTGGGGCCCATCCCTAAACAGCCCCTCGAACTTAAGGACTGACCATGGCCGATCATTACTCATCTGGCCGAACAAAGTATCCTCGGAACGACCAAAGGTTACTCCAGAAGCCGAACAAGATCGACCACCAAGGCGAGGAACACCCATGCTCGACATTCAACTACACCGACCAAGTAATTACCAGATGTCAGATTCTAATTGGATGGCACGTGTCATCCATGCAAGCATAAGCCAACCAGTGAGAGGTTGACAGCATGCCGTCCAAGCGACAGTCCCTTACACAAGAAGAGAAGATATGACTTGGCAAGTAAGCAACCACCAACTATGTAAGGCTACCCATAGGCCCTCAACCAAGAGGAAGGCCACCACCGACCAAAGAACAGTCCCATGCCCGGGCCCCTACATTGATCATGATCCCTAAGGGACAACTACTATAAAAGGAAGTCTTCCCTTACAAGAAAGGTAAGTTCAATTGATCAACCACACACATAATTGTATTAAAGAACTAAGCTAAATATACTCTATCACCGGAAGCTTAAGGGAACGTCTAGCTCTGGCACACATATTTCCTTGATTACTGACTCTCACACCGGAGGGCTGTAGCTGGGAAAACCCCCGGCACCCTAACTGTAGTTTCATTTCAGGTCATCAAAGATCAAAGACCAAGTATAACCAATCAGTTCACAAGTTAACCAAAGCCCATATATCCTATCCATTTAGGTAGCCAAATACACTCACACATCGACGTGGAGTTCATCAAACACACGTCAGCTCCGGTCCATTACATGGATCGCCGGCTTACTCACCCTATCTTTGTGGCGTGATCAAGTGGTTCCGTTGCTGGGAAACGTCATGTTCCAGTTACCTTTTTCATTTTTCTCAAACTAACTTAAAGAAATGGACAAACAAACTCGAACAAGACAAGATCAACCAGGAACGAACATACCACCCCCCTCACCAGCGAGCAAGATAACTAACATGGACCTCGCCACCGCCACTTTAAAGGCAATGGGAAGAAAGGGCACCCAGGAGGATGCTCACAACGTAGGGGGCGCCACGGGCCATGCGAGCACCTTCTTTGATGTGGACGAGGAGGAAGCCCAGGTGGAGAAGAACAATTATCCCATCGATGTATCCATAAAATGTTCTAACCTAACTTGCCAATCAAAGAGACTGTCACTGAATAAAGATCAGATAAGAGTGACTATCATTGATTGGTTTTGGAGTCATTTTTTGGATACTATGGTCATAAGTGTAGCATTAGTTTATTATTAACAGGTATAGTCAGACAAAAGAACTACACCCTAGTTTGCTGCTCTGGATTAGATCAGTATATATAAAAAGTTTCCAGAAGCCACCAGCCTTAAAAGCATATAACACATATATTGAAAGGAATCCTACTATCCACTCACTGAAATCTTTTCCAAAGGATACTGCTTTTGGAGGCCCACTTTTTTAGGCTTAGATAGTTTAAAACTAATGTATTAATTAAAATGCCTACTTTTACCATATCCTACACAAATGTATGAAAAAAGCTTCAAGAAGTGTTACAAAGAGGTAATAAAAACCTCACGTAGAACCACTTGATTGTGCCTCATCACTTGCCCAAGTTTTTCCCAGAGTTGTCATGGCGACACCAGCCATGTGCTGACAAAGACGGCAACTATCTTTGTCACATTTAACGAATCTTGGCCCAAAAATGCACCAATGAAGAGAGTAAACAGTCCTGAAGTTGAAGATAACACTGTTGTGCTTGCAACACTTGTACTTGCCAGTGCAACATTTGATAAGTATTGCAAAGCAACAATAATTATTAAAGTACAACATTTAAACACAAGTATTAGTTTCACTACCAAAAAAAAAAAAGATTAAATACACCAATATTACCACAAAGAAGACACTGGATAAAATTTCTCATATTGAGTAAGAAAATAATTTTAATGAAAAGTTTGAACAACACATAAGGGAAGCATATATTGATAAATGGCTGGGGAAAAACACACTGGCCATAAAAAATGAAAAGGATCAAAATTGAAATCAGTATAGCCTATTTCTTTTCTTCTCTTGAAGTTATAACGTGTTGGCTTATGTAGTTATGTTGTTGATCTCTTGCAACATTTTTGATAGAGCTGACTTATTTCTTATTTCTCCAAGCTCAAGAAATGAGAAAAGAAGAAGGTATCAGCTATAAATTTATTTTCACAAAGCTCATGACGTTCGCTTTGACCTGTTACACACCTCTACATGTGGTATCACCGTATCAGTAGACAGTAGGGATTGAGTGTGTATCTCTTATCTCAAGTTTTATTTTTCTTAAAAAATCAAATCTTGAGGCAATAACAATATGTTAATTTTAACAAGTAATTTTGTGAGCTGGTTTTTGAATCAGTAATGGTATTGGTAGAATTCGCACTAGGCAATAGGTTACAGCTAATTCAAATGAAACAAAGCCTTTCACTCCATTCAACAAGTTCTATGTGCCAAGCATGAGATCCTGGGAACCAAACAAAGTTTACGTAAGGTTTAGACATCCGCTTGGGTTTGACTACATGAATCCTCTTTCATCATTCAGATTTCTTTTAGTTCCCTATAATTATAAACCATAAAATACAACAGGGATAATGTATTCAGAGAGAAGTTTATCCATCCTCGTAATTTCTTTCCAATTATTATTATTATTATTATTATTATTATTATTATTATTATTATTATTATTATTATTATTATTATTATTATTATTATTATTATTATTATTATTATTATTATTATTATTATTTATTGATAACCATTGGGATCTGCCAGCTGCCCTCACCAATAGATTGAGGCAAAGCCAGAAATGTAGCCCATGTGTATCGACCTGGGATATGTCCTCATTTTACTTGGAACACTAAGCTATAGCACCGTAAGACGATATGAAAATAGCATGGATGAATAATTAGCTTTTGTCCAGAATATAAATACACAAGCACTCCAATACAAACTAGAGTAAGAGATGACCAGAAAAAAATGAAGAAGGGAGCAAGTTACCTCTGTTACGAACCAGATAAGGGCAATATAGCATCCATAAATGACAACTTCCTTTGTTGTAAGCTCTTTGCCTGGCTTGATTGTGTTGTCATCGTCTTTACGTGTAGGAAGTAAAAGGATTCCCTCTTCTTGAGCAGACAGGAAGTAAAGGATTCCCTCTTCTTGAGCAGACATGTCCACTTCACTGTCTTTTCGAGTCAAAGATCCTTGAATTTCCATTTCAAAGATCGTCTGGCCTCCGAGGTACCCCCAGAAGGTGACTGATTACTGACTGCAACATTTTTACCACTTTTGGCTGAGCGCTTCCTGATCAAATTATATATCAAATCCTTAAGAAACACGATTGGAAGATACACTACCATCAAAGAAGCTCCAAGGTATGTAACTGCAAATGGCTGTTTATAATCTGTATATATATCCTGTAAAGGATATATATATATATATATATATATATATATCAGTATCTGGCAAACTAAGTATACATACATAAGTATCATTTGTGCATTCAGACTCGAACATAGAGAATTATCATGGAAGTAAAAGAATAGCGGAAATTAAACGATCGATAACAAAACATTATGCATGTTTCTTCGTACATTCTTTTGGCAAAACAACCAATCTTGCCTAGGTAGCCCCCCCTTCACAAATATGGTTCAACACTGGCTTTCTTTTGATCATGGCTTATACTTTTGAAAGCAATAGGTCTAACGCCACATCACTCAATTAAAAAGTTTTCTTACATAAATTTATCATTTTAACAACATTACATCAAACAATCAGTAATGAAGCCTATTTTTTTAGCAGAGGTATCCCACTGTCTCTTTGAAACACTATCTATTTTTTTAGCAAAGCCTATTGAAACAACCAATTGGTGGCAAAATGAAGGAAATAATCTTTAGTAAGTACATAAATCTCAATTAAAGAAACCATCACAGAAAAATTAAACCCACTAATTATAACAAAAATATAGAGGAATAACGAAAAAAAAGAACCAAATTTTTTAGGGCTGGAGAACTTACCGTTCGGGTCGGAGAGAATACAGTAGACAACAGTTGATGGAGTATGGACAGTTTAGAGGAAACAACATGTGGTTCAAAAATCAAAATCACACAAGCTCACACAATATACCATCATAAATTCAACACAAACTCTTAATTCAACCCAAACTAATGAACTTTATTAAGAACCCTAAATTCTTAATAAGTGTAATACCCCCATTTACAATAAGACATTAGAGTGAGAGAGAATTTTTGGAGGGAGAGATAGAGAGAGATAGAGAGAGAGAGAACGCACCTATCGATCGAAGCTCTTATATCCCCTTAAGCATAGATATCAATTTGAGACGAAATCTTTGTGGGTTATCCCGATAAGGTTTAGAGGGAGAAGTTAGGAACGATGAAAGGCTGAAAGACGAGAGCTACTGAGAGAGGGTTTGGGATTGGGGATTTTGACTTTGGGAAATAATTCAAAGCTTGTCTACCACGCAATTGGGCTTTAAGTGGGAGAGACAAAAATTAATACGTTTAGTTAAAAACATTGTCAAACCCTTGGTAAGCACTAAGCACAACGTTTGTTAAAAAAACGTTGTAAAATAGAGGGCTAGCACAACGTTTGTTCCAGAAACCGTTGTATAATACTAACACACAACGTTTAATTGAAAAACGTTGTTTAACATCAACTTTTAACAACGTTTATTTAAAAATGTTGTAAAACAAACGTTGTAATTGCTCTTTTTTGTTGTAGTGAAAGCCACTGAGCAAGACAGATACTTGGAGGAGGCAAAGTTCTGGGAACATCAGAAACTTTACCTCAGAGGAATTCAAGAGGCCAAGCTCAAAATATTCACGCTTCATAAAAAAGCAAGAGCAGCGACCAATACAGTACCCCAGGAGGAGCCGGCTCAAGTTTTTAAAAAAGCTACCTCCAAAGGTAAAGAAAATGATAAGGGTGTACCTCGGCCTAATGTGAGATCCCGATTGGGGGATAGGATGAACGAGCAGACACCTAAGCCCAGTATCCACAGTCGGCTAACTTATCCAAGTGAGCCCAACCACCCTCGCCGCACTAGAGAAAGGAGCAAGGAAGGAGAATCCAGGCCGAGGACCGAGGTGATGAAAAATAAGACGTGCGGGCACTGCACCCATTCCCAACAGTCAAACCAGGGCACCCGAAAAATGGTCAGAACATGACCACCGAGGTGCAAAAATCGACTAATAAGCCATCCTTGGCGGTCAAACAAGAGGTGAAGTTTCTCCGTTGCAGGCTCGAGGCCATGGAAAAAGGAAAACCTATGTTGTTACCCCCCAGCAAAGAATGGGCCATTCCAGGAGAGGATGAGGAAAGCCCCATTACCTGATAAAAAGATTCCCACTTTTGAAACGTATGAGGGCCTTACCAATGCAGTCGATCACATGGCCAATTTTGAGGTCAAAATGAATGCGGTGGCCCCTGATGACGAAGATGCATGGGGAAAGATATTCGAGGGGACTCTTAAAGGAAAGGCACTAAAGTTGTACACAAGCCTACCATTGGATTCAGTTGAAAGCTGGGATGAATTCAGGCAGATGTTTGTTACACAGTTCTCCTCGGCCGGACTCCAGCCAAACAAGCAAACCGACTTGTGCGGTATACAACAGCGAATAAACAAGTCGAACCAAATATACATGGACAGATTCATGGCCATGGTCGACCAAATACCGTACATCTCGAAGTAGTCAATCAAGATATGCTTCATCTCTAGCCTACAACAAGGACTAATGAGACAAGAAATAATGCTCCGGGACCAAACCTTAGTTGGGGAAATGTATGGTCATGCTATTCGGGTGATCAATACCAAGGAAGTGAAGAGGGAGGGGAACGAGAAGAAGGATGGGAAAAAGAGGGAGCATGATGGAACGCATCGGGCTCTGGATAACTCAAACAAGGGAGGCCGAGGACCAGCCCACAAAGAGGAGGATAATCGAGGCATGAATAGATGGGATGAAATTGACTGGACTCCACTCACGACCACTCGCGAGCACATAATGAACGTCCTGTTCGACCAAGACAAGATAGACGGGCCATGGCCGCTAAATGATACTCGATATCCTCGCAACCCCAATAAACGATGCGCCTTTCACAAAGATGTCGGTCATACGACCGAGGAATGTATCAATTTGAAAAAAGCGATTCAGAAGTTGATCGATAGAGGGAGCTCAAGAGGTTCGAGCAGAAAAGCAACAATCAAGGATATGAAGACAGAGAGAGTCGGAGAGAAACCAGAACCCTCGACCAAATAACGAGGGCCCCAGGAATTTGATCGACACCATTCGAGAAGCAACACCAAGTGGTACCCAACTGAAACACATGATCTATAATTTAAAACACGTGGTTAACATGATGTCACGACCCGATGAAGCAGGAGGAATTACATTTTGACCAAGTGAGATAGCTACTAGTGAAACCGCTCGTCAGCAGCCTTTGACTCTCCATGTAAGGATACATGACATCGAGGTAAAGTAAGTCTTAGTTGACATGGGGGTTGGAAGGGATATTTTGTATTACACATGTTTTAAAGGGATGGAGTTGGGGGACGCCCATCTAAGGCCGAGCAACATACAGTTGAGGAGGGATTTACCGGTCACAAGGTGGCGGTAAAAGGAACTATTATCCTCATGGTGACTTTGGGGGAAGAGAGTATGACTCCTCGAACGGAGGAGGTTGAATTTTTGGTGCTTGATCTACCTTCCCCATACAACGCCATACTGGGATCCCTTTCTCAAACAAAGTTCTAGATGGTTACATCAATGGCTCATCAAAGGATAAAATTCCCTGCTGAAAAGGGGATAGGAATGGTCTTGAACGACCCAGCAAGCACCCTGGAGTACATTTACAGAGAAAAGACGCGTAAAGAGAAAATGACGATCACCCTGCCCGAAGGAGAAGTGGTCGAAATAAGTAGATCGACCAAGAGGCTCCGAGAAACGGAAGAAAATATTCCAATGCTCCTTGAGCCAACACAAACGTTGTAATTAAAGCGAGCTGGGAACGCCTGTTCGCCTGAAAAAGAAAGAAACAAGGACCATATGCTCGACACACCAGTGAGCACCGATCATAACAACAAGAGGGACCAGATCGCCACAAAAGTAATCACAATTGAAAGCATGGACGCTGATCACCACCCAACTATCGAACCAAATGATGACATGGATGAAATTGTGATTAACCTTGACTTCCCCGAGCAAAAAGTCAGGGTAGGAAGAGAATACCAAAGGAAGAGCGAGCAACAATCATTAAGCTGTTAAAAGAAAGCTTGGATGTATTCGTTTGGAGGATCAATGACATGGAGGGCATTAGCGAGAACGTCGCAATGTACCAGCTAAGTATTGATCCAGACTTCATTCCCATACAAAAAAAAAAACACTAATTTTTTCATGGGAAAAATAAGCAGCTATCAAAGAAGAAGTATCTAAATTGTTGAAAGCTAAGATCATCAAAGAAGTTCTGTATGCAACTTGGATTGCAAATGTGGTAATGGTGAAAAAAGTGAGCGGGAAATGGAGAATGTGTGTGGACATCACTGACCTTAACAAAGCCTGCCCAAAAGATTGGTACCCACTACCCAGAATCGATCAGCTTGTGGACTCCATTTCTCGGCACAAAATCCTCAGTTTTATTGATGCTTATTCAGGGTATCACCAAATTAAATTGTGGTTGGCCGACCGGATACACACAACATTTCGAGCTGCTGGAGGATTGTATTGCTATGCCATGATGCCTTTTGGCCTAAAAAACGTGGGGGCCGCATACCAAAGAATGATGAATAAAGTGTTCGGTGACCAGATGGGCAGGAATGTGGAGGCCTACATTGACGACATGATTATCAAAACAAACACTCCGACCATGCCAATGACTTACGGGAAACTTTTGCAAATCTGAGAAAGAACAAAATGAAGCTCAACCTGACCAAATGTGCATTTGGAGTAGCAGCATGAAAATTCCTCGGGTACTTGGTCAATGAAAGAGGAATTGAGGCCAATCCAGAGAAGATAAAGACTTTAACAACTATGGACATTCCATCCTCAATTAAGTATGTTCAACAGCTTAATGGTCGGATCACAACCCTTAGTCGCTTCATTGCTAAGTCAGCCGAGAAAAGCTTGCCCTTCTTCAAAATATTAAAGAGAGGCAGGAAGTTTGAATGGAATGACGATTGTACCAAAGCTTTTGAGGAGCTCAGAGAGTATCTTGGTCGACCACCACTCCCCAGCATCCCAATACCAGAGGAGAAGTTATATGTATATTTGGCGCACG
>JABEVN020002904.1:0-19993 GCA_013146195.2 Codonopsis lanceolata
AAAAAAAAAACAAGTTTTATTTTTTGGTTTTGGCTAAATATGCTTATTATATTTATTTAACAATTTAAATATTGCTTTTTTATATATCTGTATATATATTTGTACAAATAACTGTGAAAACTTGCAGCAGCTCGCTTTGGACTCACCGTGCGAGAATAAAAAAATAATAAAAATAGAATTTCAGGCAGGATTACAAAAAAAAAAAAGAGCGGAGGTGCTATCGCTTTATTTATTTTTACTCTGCTTTATTTTTTATTATTCCCCCTAATATATGTAAATATTCTTTTTAATCCGTCATTTCATTTTGGGGATTAAGACCAAATGTAATTAATATGAACATATAGATTCTCTGCTTTTCTTTTATTTATTGATCTGAATGGCTTAAAAGCTCGCACTCTTCCTTTCGGTCGGATTCAAACTAATTAGCCAAGAAAATCCATAAAGAATAGAAAGACTGGTCATTTACTGCTTTATATCTAAAAAAAAAGACTTTACTGTTTTTTAGAGGATTGACACACGCGCACGCATGTAGAAATATTCCGAACTGCTACCCTTACACCATGGCCAACTCTGCGCCTCGCATCGAAAACGTTAGATGCATATAGAATCTCGTGGACACTTCATGGACCGATTGGTTTTATATCTCTAAATTATTGACCAATCCCCATTTGCAATATATATATATATATATATATATATATATATATATATATATATATATATATATAATAAAATGAATAAAGATATATGCGGTGACCAATAATTTTCAGCATCAATTTCCCTATGTGAATTCCTCAAGCCGAGGAGCCTCCTTATTTATAGGCCGAGTGAGGCTTCCTTCGTTGTTATGTTTTACTTAAGCTTCACCCAACTTGTTGTGGGTCCCAATGAGCACAATAATAAGCTAGAAGGGGGGTTGAATAGCTTATTAACACTTTAAAACTTTTAAGTAAGTTCCTTGAAAGTTACTTGCAATCTATGAAAAGAATCAAGTAGCGGAAGACCTTCAAGAAAATTGTTCAGTGCAGATAAGGACTACCGGTAGACCTTTACGAGATTACTTAAGTTACTGTGGAAATGGATAATATAAACAATGAAACGAAGCGGTTCAAGTAATAGGCAGACAGAGAGAAATAACACAAGTATTTTGGGATGGTTCACACTATAATGAGTGCTACGTCCACCACCAAGCGATCAACCTTGGATTTAAATTGTGCACTATGTTTTCCACTTAGATCAATTACAAAGAATATCCCTAATGGATCGTGTACAAAATATTGACTTGTGTTTGGGTCTAGGGAATTAAATATACGTAAATACAAGATATTTAATTAGATGCGAATATAGTTAATGGAAGTTAACAACAAGAAGAATAAAGCAATAAATGTTGATGAGCGGCTTCTTGTTGTTGGCGGACTTCTAGATGCATTAAGGATCTATTGAATGCAGTGAAAGACTTGGAGTTATGAAGTTTCGAGCAATTCTTTAAGTGTTCGATTGATTACATACGGTTGTCTCTTTGTTCCATCTTGATGGCGGTATTAATAGCAGTGCATTTCAAAAGAATCCGTTGGAAGGCGAAGACTTCCAGCTCTATTCATAAATGCATTAAATGCATGGGAATTTCGATCAAGAAATTTCGTCTTCAGTTATCTAGAGCAAATAATCATTTCGAGATCTTCAAAAGGTGGGCGATTTGGTGTCGAGATCGAGAGATGTAGCGAAAGTAGGGGACGATGCCTTTTCCGCTTTCCCTTGTTCGGGGCGAAAAGTCTTCCTGCTTCGGAAAGTTGCTTTCGGCGGCTTGACATGTCGAGAATGACTTGGATTAATTCAAATAATATATGGGAATAAGTTTGAATTAATCCGGCTAGTTTTCTTGGAGAGGACACGTAGAAGCGAATCATTTGGACACGAGGTCTAGATCTTAAGTTGAGCGAGTCTTCCTAAAAAGCTGAGAAGGGTCTTCGTGAACACGAAAAAGTCCTACAAAAACTATACAAGGCAAAGTTCTATACCACCGGTTGCCACGCTATAATCGATCACGTAGCCTCGATTAGCCCTTCAAGTATAAAACTAATGTAATGTCCCGATCGAGATATAAATTTAACATAAGAATCAACACCTTGCCGCGTGGCTCAGAAGATTGCACCAGAAAGCTAAGCGCTAAATCATGGGGCACTATTGGCACGCCCATGTAAGGCCTAGGCACCGCACCCAAGGTGGCTGTGGGCAGCGCCCAGGGCCATTTTCCTATTTTTTTCCACTTAGGCCCCCTGCATTTCACTAGTTATGCATCCTGCTTTTTTCCTTTGCATTTTCATCCCTGTAACTTGACATTCGTAAGTCCTTTTAACGGTCTTGATATTTTTGTCATGTTACATACGGTGCAGTGAGAATTTGGTGCCTCAGAGCCCTCCAGCGATGTGAGTTTTTGGGTAAAGCGGGAAACTTACCAAGTAAACAAACATCATTGATAAGAAATAGACTCTCAAATTTTGTAGAAATTATATTGGGCAGAAATGCAATATGCGGCAACTTATAGATGCAACATTTTAGGATGCAGTAGCTCAAATCTCACATACCCTAAACATTTTTAGTTGATTATGGTTGGTTCTCGTGGTTTTTAGAGCAGATATGCAAATAAAATGCTCTGATGGTCGTGCCTACTAAAAATGGCCTACCAATAATTTTTATGATACATCTATAAATGAATAAAGATATATGCACGGGATAAAACCCTCACGCTTCAAGAGGTAGGTTTATTAAAGTTTTTTTTATTTATAAAAAGAGCTATTTAGACTAGTCCAATGTAAGAAAAATAAATAGTTATGCTGCCCGAAATTCTATAGAAAATATCACTAAAAAGAGTCATTATTATGGCCAAATTTTGATAAATGTATTTGTAACTCCAGGAAGGAGGTTGTTGTAAGTTTGTAATAATCTCCTTATATATATATATATATATATATATATATTTAATGCTTTATTTCAAATTGCTAAATAAATATATAAAAAAAGCATACTTTGCCAAAAAAAACTATTTTGAGACCAAAAGGGGAGCTGGGTGCCTAACCCGTTTCCACCTCGTAACTTAGCCTGCGAATCCTTTGCAAATCTAATTACTATTTGGTTTTACTTTGTTTTCCTTAAAATAAATATGGCGACTCTGCTAATTACATTTTGTGTCCACAATTGAGGCCAAGCATATTCCACACGCTTTAAAAGGTTTTGAAACCACCCATTTCTTAAACGCAGCAGGGGATCAGTCGAAAAACAGGGCACTCACAGGTACCTTTGCATTTTGAAGGATGCCCTTTGGACTATGTAATGCCCATGCTACCTTTCAGAGATGAATGATTTCAATATTTTCTGATTTAATAGAAAGGTGTGTAGAAGTTTATTCATTGACGATTTTTCAGTATTTGGGAAATCATTTGATAATTGCTTAGAAAATCTAACATCGGTTCTCAAAAGATGTTGTGAAACCAATTTGACCCTAAGTTGTGGAGAAAAATGAAAATTCATATGCCCCAACGTTTGATGCCATAAGTCAGTGACATCAATACTAGCATTATGACAAGCTTACACATTGTTGTGCATGTAGCAATTGTCTGAAGATCTTGTACCTGTCAATAAAAATATGTTAGCCTTATCAAAAACTTCACAAGAATTCTTATCAAATCATACCTGAAGATCATCATCACAGAATTGACTTATGCTTATGAGATTGGTCTTGAGCCCTTCCACATGATAGACATTTTTGAGCTTAGGTAAACCATCTACATTTAGGGTGCCTTTTCCAACAATTTTGCCTTTTGCACCACCTCCATAAGTCACTGATCCTCCCTTGTTGTTAATATAATCCTCCAAGTTCTTAATAGAACCAGTAATATGTTTTGAACATCCACTATCGAAGTACCAAGATCAAGTAATGTGAGATTTTAAGGAACTGAAGGTTATATTGTAGCATTCTGAATCTGAAAGATGATCTCCTGAACATGTATCAAAAGGTTCTTATTTAGGAGCAGATCTGAAGCTTCCTTTAGGAACCCAAGGCTTTCTGAACTTCGTTGGCTGATTCAGCTTCTGTTGTTGATGCATGCGGTGTTGCATCTGGTTGCGAGTCAGGTAAGCTTGTCTAACTTTTTCAGCATAATCTACCTTTTTTTTGGTAGCAGAGAGGCTGAATATGTCGAGGTTTATGGAAGTAATGACACACAAAATTTCTCATCCTAGTTTTAGGTTTTTCAAGGAAGTTGGTAATATGGAAGGTTTGAGGAGGCTATTTTGGTTTAGAGAAAACGATGAGGTTCCTTCACCTTCCTAGACAAAAGTCTTTGGCTTGAACCCTAGTCTAGATTTTCCATTCTAACCAGCCTTCAACATCTCATTAAGTTTAAGTTTTCCATAATTCCATTTAGCCACAGTTTCATTAGCTTTGTCAAGATCTTCTTTCAAAGATCCAAGTTCAGCATCCTTCTTTGTGAGTAAACACTATAGTCTAGCAATGACTTCCTTTTGATTTTCGTTCTCCTTTTTGAGTGCTTCATTTGTTTTTGCAAGAACCCTAACTTGTAAAGCTCTCTTCCCCCAATCATTGTACAATTCCGTGTAACCTTCCATTAGTTATAATTCTTCTAAGCATTTTGATTCTTGAGCTTCTTCAGATATGGAAGAATTAAAGTAGAGAGAATCATCCAAACTTTCATCTGATGCAACTTCTGAAACAACTGCATTGGGGGTATACGAAACACCAGTAGGAACACTAACAACAAAAATCCATGATGTACCAGCAGTTGAAACATTATCAGCAGGAACACTTGAAACACCGATCAAGTACAATCGCCAGAACACCATCCGAAATCTGAGACACACTTTTAGCAGAAACACCTACTGTTACATAAGCAGGAACAATTTCAGTAGGAACAGTTTCAGCAAGAACAATCTCAGCAGGAACACTTGCTGCTATACCAACTGACCCGGTATAACAAGAAGCACCAGTTCCATTATCAGCTAAAACATTATCAGCATATATATCTGCTGAACCTCCTGCTAGAACATTATCAGCAGGAACATCTGCTGAAACACCTACTGAGTCATTATCACCATAAACACTTGTTGTATCACATACTGAAACACAAAATAGGAGGAACAACTCCTATATCACCTGTAGAAACACAAGCAGCAGGAAAACCTACTGAAACACTATCAGCAAGAGGAGACTGTAAAAATTGCACTACTGTAAGAGTGATATGATTATCTGAATCTTCATCATCACTATCACTCAAAGTAGAAGAGAAATTAAGACCCTTCTTACGCAAAGTGTTAGCACATTGGTTAGCATAATGACCAAACCCTTCACAAGCCCTACATTGAATAGAATCAAAATCTTTTCCACTAAATGTAGACTGTTTAGCAAAATGGTTGGTAAAACGTTTTTCAGGGGTTTTGAAAGAGCTTTCTTTGGGAATAAATTTACTAGGCTCAGGTTTAAATAGTTTTGGTGTTTGAAGTTGGAGATCTATTTTGTCCTTTGGCTTTCAAAATATTTTGGAACTTTGTTGTTAAAAGAGCCATAGAGTCTTCACCAAAGTCATATTCATCAATTTCTTTATGCAATTCAAGTAAATCAGGAGAAACATCAACAACAGTAGGCAAGGAAATGTTTTTCAAAGGAGGTGTAGAAGATGATGTACCCTTGCCTTTTTACTTAATTTTCTCATTGAGGTTAAACTCAATGTTTTGGAGAATACCAGCAAGTTTGTCAAAGACCATTTTATCAATATCATGAGCTTCCTCAATAGCACAAATTTTGGCATTAAATCTTTCAGGCAAAGTGCACATCATTTTGCTAACAAGACATTCATTGGTGATATGATCAGCTAAAGCAAGAGCAGAATTATACATATCAAGAAACCTACCATAGTAAGACATAATATCTTAGTTTCATTCATTCTAGTGTTCTCAAATTGTGTACTAAGCAGTCTAAGTTTGCAATCACGAACACTAGTAGGTCCTTCACATAAGGTTTGAAGTGCCTCCCACACATCTTTAGCGAAGTCATAATTAGCAATAACCCTAAAGGAGTTGGTATCTTAGGATTTATATATGGCTGAAAGAGCCTTGGAATTAAAAGAGGTTGTGGTTCTATCTTTAGTGAACCAATTTGCTTCACTAGCGATTTTAACATCACCATCGTTATCTATGGTTCTATCGTTATCTATTGCACCTCTTACCTGCACAATAGACTTATCGTGCAAGACCTTGAGTGGTTGAGTGGGATATGATGTACCCAGTACTCTAGAGTGATTGATTTGTATTCATTAACTTGTTAGAATTCCAAGTTGTAACTCATCGTTGATTGAATTCCGACTCGGTTGAGAGTTAACTTGGTTAAACTTGTTCGTGACTTCGGCTGAAACCTAGGTCTTTTCTTGTTTGATTTCATTTGTCGAGACATGATCTAGTTCATGTTAGAAGTATTCTTGAGTTGATTGTGTCCTAAGGACGATCGTTGCATAGCTTCCGTCTTCGATTGTTTGTTTAAGTTCGAGTTGTGTTAACAGCATGTCTTTTGGATTTCAGATACTCCTAATCGTCATTTGACTTCGTAGAGGTGTTCAATCCTATTCTTATGTCTCTTGACTTTCTTAGATTCCCTTGTCCTTTCCCGTTAAATCGTTGTTTCATTCGTTACTTCGATTGTAAGTTCTTAAGATTTATTCTGGTTTCGTTCCGAGTTCTTTTGGGCGTTGTTCATGTGTGTTTCGGATGAGTTTTGAGTAGGGTTTAACCCTACGATCTTTGGGGTTGAGTTGAGTATGTTTTAGACTAATGTGTTAAAATTTACCTCGCAAGTGCACGGGTATATCGGATTATAGTTATGCGGTAGAAAGGGTCCAACCACAGGGAGAAAGAAATTAACAGAAATTAATCAGATGAATAACTAAAAGCAATTAAATAAAAGGGGTTTTTGTTTGAGAAATAACTTAAACTACTGAATTTACTCTTAAACTAAATTTCAAAGTAATAAAAATACGAATTGCAGAAAACAGAGAATTAAGGAAGTTTGATTAATGAGAAGGATCTGGGAATTGGGATCCACTTGTATCGCCTTTTATGTGTATTGGTCTTATGCATCTATCAATTACTGGTTCGTTCACTAGGGTAAAGGATTGAGACTTAATGGGAAAGGATTGCAATCCTTAGTACTCCGCCTTAATTGTGCTTTCTTGGTCCGTCCACACAGCAATTAAAAGTCCATTAGGCACTCTAAGAACTAAAGTAATTAGGAGTTCAATCAGTCCTCCTAAAAACATACGTGAACCTAGGTCTAACCTTAGCCCAATCAGAAAATTAGAGAGATATATTTATCATTTAGGTTGGCCAACATATAACTCAAGCACAAATCATGCTACTAATTATACCCACGAGCCTACAAATTCGCTAACGCAGCCATTATGTGATAGTTTCAATGTAGGTCGATGATAATCTAAATTGATAAACGGATAATTGATAGAATGAAAAATATAATTAACACATAAAATTTGATACAAAGTTACCTCCAATCCATAGAATGAAGTGATCAGTTCATCACAGGCGATGAACAAATCATTGGAATTGAAATAAACCTCACATGTCTTCGACAATCGGTAATAAAATATGGATTACAAAGTGTTTCCATCTTGAGACTGGCTCAAGAATGACCTAATTTCTATCAAAAACCAGATCCCCCAATGTTGTAAGACTAGGGTTATATTTATACTAGCTTAGGGATTTTGAGAATTGACAAAACTGCCCAGGCTGAAAAATGGTGTTGAGTGATCGCTTGGTCCTCATACTGAGCGATCGCTTAGTGACTTTCTTCAGGATACGTGCTACTGGATTTCGCGCACTCGTTGAGGCATCAGGCTGAGCGAGTGTTCAGTCTCTTTCTTCTTTAATTCTAGCCTTTAACTTCCAGCAATATGTAGTCAGGTCCCTAGAATCTTCATTTTGCAGAATAATGACCCGAAATTCACCATTCTTCTCAATTATAACCTGAAACTCATAAACACTAAAAACCCATATCAATACCTTTAGAAACTCGCAGAAAAACACAATCTAAGTAAAAATATATCCATAATAGATGCGTGTAAAACACATCTATCAAATACCCCCAAACTTAGACTTTGCTCGTCCACAAGAAAACAAATAAATACAAAAGTAGTAAATAACAGAAATAACAATACAAAAATAATGAAAATAACAATACGAAAATAACAAAAATCTTTTTGGACGGGGACACTATTTACAATCCTCTAGAAACCCACAAACTCAAGGAGACTCAAAAGAGCAACTCGACTCTGTAGATAAATACAAAAAACAATTAAAACTAAACTAAACTAACAAAGTAGAAAATAAAATAAATAAAGTCTTTTTGTTTTTCTTCCCAAGTTAGAATGGTGTGAAAATTAAACAGTGTCTCACATAATGCTCTACACATAAGTAAGGACCACTTCCATTACCAAATGGGTTCACTCTATTATGATTATTATCCACATTTTGAAAATAAAATTCGTGTACAATTAAAAAGGAAAGTTTACCGTCAATACTCGATCATTCTATAAAAGAGAGAACATAAAGGAATCAAATATGCTTATACATCCATCCCATGCACTTCCTATGTATGAATACATTACTTTTATTTCCCAATTACTTGCAATAGTTAAGATTATGCTAACACATTGAGCTTTACTAAAAAGTGTATAAGTGAAACATGGATCAATTAGCATGTATTAATCAAATCAAGGAAGATATATCTTGCAATTATAAAATTCTATTTCTTTTTGGCTATGCCATTTGTTCTTCACTCCAAGTCATCATGCAAAATTCCATAGAAAATGAAATACAATTATAAATATCACATCCATATATGAAATGAAGAATAGCTCCTAACGTGTTTGACATAAGCATTCGCTAGAAAAGATACCGGGAAATTAAAAACTAACATGCAATCACGATTCAAAAGTGTGCTTGAGATATATTAGCAAGACAATTCCTAAAATTCTAACTTTCATAAAAATGACCCTAAGCGACAAATCAATGTATCACTCATGTAAAGACAGTTACTTATCCTATTTAGGTGAACAAAACCAGTCTCTCGGAAAAAGCAATGTGTACTATATACTAGATAAAAATATCCAAGTCGTTTTGTAATGGTGGGGTATGGATACGCAAAGGGGATAATCATAGGAAATTTACACAACATAGTAAATTCTAGAAGGATCAAGGAAGGAGTCATGTGGGTCATAGCATTAATCATCATCGACTTAAATTCCACACACATATTCGAGAATAAAATTTATTAAAAAAATTATAAAAATTTGGAGGATGACGCTAACTGGAATAAGGCCAGATAAGCAGACAACTGTGAACTAGAACATCCATCTACTAATCTATTTGGAAGAAACTAATATGGTCACAACATTTGTTTTTGAGTACATCCTCATTATCTCCTAAAAAAAAGCAAAAACAAGAAAATAGGTAGGAGAAGAGATCTAAGGAATACTAATTGTCCCATGTACATAGCGGGATTTATGCCATCAGTTCCCGATTCTCATTAGGCTTGGACCTGAAAGGACCCTGGGCCTAGAATTCCCCCCCCCCCCAAACATGAAATAAATTTTGTCCTCAAAATGCTGGACCGGCAGATAAAGGAGTAGAAATATAGAGCAAACAAGAAACAAACGGCAAAACTGCATAACGAAGGAAGACACTATTTAAGCATCAGCTCCAGATGAGCTAGGACCATGTAACGAAGGAGGACGCCATTCAGGGATGGTGTCAGGCGGCATGTTGAGGTTGGAGGCAAGGTTTTGAAATAATTGAGTATTAAACTCATAAAAATAGTTTTGATCCACTAGACCCGGCTCTATACGCCGCTCAAGTGTATCTAATCGCTGATGGGATTATGAAGGGAGGGTGCAAAGTGAAAAATCATGGAAAGAAGATTGAATTGGATTATGAAACCCCTTGCGGACACAAGGGTAGGAGGCCTTGCCCCCATAAGATCTCCAGCGTGTCAGCCATTTTGAAGTCAAGGCCTTGCGGCTGCATGCCATCTTCACCTTGCCCCCGCAAGCCCTTCCGAATCTGCCATATAGAATTTAACCCTAATTGTATCTCCTTCCCCCGAACACATTAGTATAAATACAAGCCATGTAGCCAAAACCTAACGATAGTTTTTAGACCGATTCTAATTTGTAATACATAGTTTTTCGTATTTGTAATTATAGTTAGAAGATCGTTCATGTATTCTTTCATTCCAATGATCTGTTCAACCTGACTTGTGTTATGAGTAGATATCCGTTGAACCTGACTTGTGTTATGTTGAGAAACCGATTTAGATCTTTGTTACGAAAGAGTAAGATTGCGTACTAAACGGATTCCGTTAGTCAAAGTTTTATAGAAGAATCACATCATCGAGGAAGCTACGTGTGAGACCGAGCTTGAGATGCGTGAGAAATATCCATCATTGTTCATTGAGACCGGTTTGAATTTAGGGACTAAATTCCTTTAAGTGGGGGAGGATGTGAGAACCCAAACCCATTACATGTATAACAACATTATAACATGGTTATCGTATGTCGTAACATGTTGGAGACTTCATATCATGCTTGCATTAGGTTGGTTACGATCATAGTCGTTTGATTGTCTTCTATGCTTTGCACGCTTTGTCGTTAATGCTTTGAGTGTTCATCTTAGCATGTTTACACTGAACTAAGTCCCATTGGAGTCTTAGTACCTTGCATAAATGACTTATAACATTAATCTTGATCATAGTTTGCATGGTTGAGAGTTTAGAAGCATTGTTGCTTCGTTTGAGTCTTGGTTTCTCGCTTGCCTCGCTTTTGTATTGTTTGTTCTTTCAACTTGCGAGAAGTTCAATTAAGTTCTATACCAAGTGTACTAGTATTTCTCATGCTTGCACAATCAATGCTCATAGACTTGTTGCATTTAGAAATAAGATGACCAACATATTACTTCACAGATTCAGTCCTGTTTTTTGGCGAATTTCGGGAAGATTCTGGTACTAATCTACTTAATAGAATTTTCTAAAAATTTAGTATGTTTTACTATCATATGTTAGGATACTATCTGTAAAATATGGTAATTTTCCAAGTTTTCTAAGTACCTCATTTAGGTCTTGACTTACGGCTATGCCAGAATTCTGTTTTCAGGAATTCAGCTTCTATGCTCGATTTTGTTGTAACCTTATTTTGATGAATATAAGTCCAAATTGAGTAATTTAAAAGGATAAATTATATTTTAAAGAGTCTAGTTTCATAAAAATGAATAATCACCTAATTTGGAGTTGTGAGCTATTTATGGTCGATTTTACAAGATTGATTGTCTGTTTTCCAGATTTTGGATTTTTGACTTGTTTTGGTTGAAGACCCCTTGCTCCTTGTCCCTAGTCCCAAGTCCGACCATTTCAGCTTAGCACACTATTTTTGACTTTAGTCAAACCCTTGTTAGCCCTTGGATGAGTTTTTTAATCAAAAGGCTTTCAAGCCTTGACCAATTAGAAGCCTTATAATGGCCCTTCACATGGATTATGGTCTTCTTGAACCATATAAAAGCCCTTGTCAGCCATTTGTGATCTTCAACCTCCAATGTTGCGTCACGTAGTTTTCTATAATTGAGTCCTTGCATGAATTGTAGTCCTATTTGGACGGCTTGACTCGCGATTCCTCCTCGGGGTCCGGGTCGGGTCGTTACAGTTAGTATCAGAGCTTTATTGGTTAGCTATCGGCCAGGATAGGTTCCATGGCCTAGGTGGGTTGGTTCTTTGTGTGAATCATGACGTGGAGTGTTTTGTTTCATGCCTTATTGGCAGATTCTTCGTGAATGAATAGGACTTAGAATCCTAAGTTCATAATAATCTAGATTCTCGTGAGTGCAGTGTTCGTGTAAAGGAATATTACCTTTCTCCCGTTTTACTTTCAAGGTGAAGTTATACCAAGAGTAGGTGTTGTGGTACTGTAGATCCATTGTTTCCTCTCTTCATTTCTTGAAATCGTATAAATAAGTTTGTCGGTCCCAAGAGTGATCGCCGTGGAATTCACTAGAGCCAAAATTCGCTGTACGCGTTTTGAGAGCGGAATGGCTTAGCCTCCCGTAGTACTTATTAATATTTCATAATTGCTATATGAAGACTTGTAGCCATTGTAGTTCATGTTCATGTATTCATGTCTTGCTTGCTTGGGGGAAATTGGAGTACTTGCTTCCTGATATTAATTCTAGTTAAGGAGATTATTCCAAATAATGAAAGATTTTCATTCATGGTCTGTTTAAATTTGTGATAAGCCAAGAGTTAATCACGTGTCACATGCTCGAAATTGTTTTTAACCTGTACGTATTTTCATGTGAAAGGATTAGTAGTGTATTTGTGGGTAAACATATTCTACCTACTGATTTTGAAATTTTGTTCTTGCCTTATTGTTAACCTAATATATTAGGAAAATATTAGCTTTGAGTTTTGTGTTATGCCTACCATTGACTAGCTTGATTGTCGATCATATATGGGTTGACTTAGAATGATTAAGAATATACTAGTAAGTAATCTTATGCTATACGTTAATGTCTGTGATTTTGTTCATGCTTAACATTGTGATGTTCCATGTCTACCATTGATAAGTGGTTAATTGTGTGATTAATAACATACATGAATTTTCTTGAACTTGGATTACGAAAACTACTTGGTAGATTCCTTGAAATTTGCTAAATAATATTATACCACCTTATCTTGCATGAATGTGTATATGTATGATAATAACATGATTGTTCCATACTTGTTATACTTGCATAGTAGAGTAAATACTATGTTACATGACGTTTGTACCCCGTTTATATGTATACATACTTATATGAGACCTAAAATAGAGGATGCTTGTATTGAATCATAACACCCAGCATCCTATACGATAAAAAGCTTTGAAGTCATTTAAGAGGATCCCCGATCAAGAGGTCTTCGTTGGAGAACTAGAATGGTTTAAATTAGAGTTTAAATTGATCGAACCCATTACCAAAATGGAATGGAAAGTAATTGGTATATTGCTATACAGTGCAAATATGATGCACCGCATTTCATTGAACATTTACGCGTCTTGCCTTGACAGTTATCCTATGTGCTTGAAGTGTCTATACCATTGAGTGATCTTGCGTTGACATCCGAGGTCTATAAGGCTTGTGGTGTATTCATTGGTGATAGGTATTGCATGCTTTAATAGATTGCCATCATAAAGAGTGATAATCGAGTTGGTGTTTATTAGTGATCATGCCATGAATAATATACATGTTATTTCTACTTTGCGGGCTAGAAAACTTTTAACGCAAGGTTGTACTTGTTATCTCGCTTGTGTACTTGAGACTAGAATGCCTACTTCTATACTATAAGAAGTTCTAATTGTTAATGAAGTTCCTGCATAATGAATCTCGGATGTTTTTCTAATTAATACATTACCTCCCACTCGAGAGTTAGAGTTTGTATTGAGATATTGCCAGAAACTTGCCTATTTCTAGAGCACCTTATAGAATGGCTCCGCTCGAGTTGAGAGTTGCGTGAACTTTGATAGGAGTTTACTAAATCGAGTGTGTCTCCGTTGTGCAGGTTATTCTGAAGAAAAGGATGGCAATTTGATGTGATAGACTACCGTCCAAAGAACCAAGTGACTATAACAAATAAATATCCTTTAGCACACATTGATGATCTCTTTGATCAACTTCATGAACCGCTTTTATATTTCAAGCTTGACTTATGCGAGTGGTTGTCATCGCTAAGAGTTCGTTTGGAAGATATGCCAAAAATAGTTTTTCGTACACGTCTTGGTCACTTTGAGTTTGTGGTCACACTGTTTGGGTTAGCAAACACGCTTGCAAGTTTTCATGGATTTAAAGAATCGAATATGCCATAATTATTTGGATTGTTTTGTTGTGGTTTTTATTGGTGAGATTCTAGTGTACTCAAAGTTACTAGAAGAACATGTGAATCAATTGAGAGTTGTTCTTTCTATTTTGCGAGAGAGGTAACTTTTTTTGCGAAATTTAGCAAGTGTTCATTTTTGCTCAGAAAAGTATCTTTTTGTGGGCATGTTGTTCTAGTAGTGGTATTGTTGTGGATCCATCGAAAGTAGAAGTTGTTGCTAAATGAAAGACTCCTAGTATGGTGACCGAAGTCCATAGTTTCTTGGGCTTCGTGAGTTATTACCATAGGTTCATTGACGGATTTTCCAAGATTGCTACTCCAATGAGGAACTTGACTCAGAAGAAGTCTACTTTCATTTTGGAGTGACAAGTGTGAGACTAGCTTCCAGGAATTGAAGAACAGATTGACTACAACTCCTATCTTAGCCTTGCCTTGTGGTTTTGAGAACTTTGTGATTTCTAGTGACGCCTCAATGGAAGTATTGGGTTGCGTTTTGTAAAACCCTAGTTTATTGCTTGCATGTTTATTGCATGAGTTCATACTTTCCTAATCATCATTAGTATGTTAACTTAGCTCACTTATATGTTTAAAGTTGATGGCATGATCATTGACGTCGTTTGGGATGCTCGTTTGCACCTTTCCTTTACGAGTTGCTTTGAAACTCGGGTTTGTGTTTTATGTTGTAAACACTTGAATAAATGTTAGAAACCATTCTTAACATCATTAACACGCTTTAGATGTTGGTTGAATGCTAGTTGCATCGTCGGTTTGGTTGCTAGTTTGATTCGAGCGTTAACCCTTCTCTGTTTGACCTTTTCGGTTGTCGTTCAGGAGTGTTCTGTCTGAGTTCTTAGCCATGTTTGATTGAGGTTTGAACATTGATTTGCCTTGTTTATGTTTTAGAGGTGTTTAGGGTTGAATTCTAGGCCATTTTGTGCATTGGAGGACTTGAGGGTGCGAGAGGGAAGGACCTAGAACAAGAAGGGGAGCAAAATGAAAATATAGGAGATACCAGAGTGATGCGCTCGCATCACTCTAGCATGATGTGACCGCAAGGGTCCCTTGACAGACTTATGGGATTTTCTGCATTCTTCAAAAGTTGACCAACCAAACCCCACCCAAACCCAACCTAACCCACCCTAAACCACCCTAGTTCGTCCTACACATCCTCTCATGCATACTTGACAAGTTTCAAGTGTTTTGAATGCATGTACAACATTTGGCAAGGAAAGACCTCCAACATGCAAGGCCATGCATTGGACACCTTCTCCCACCCCACTTCAGCCATTGCATGACCAATACCTCCACTAAACCCACCATAATCAGTCATCCTCTTCCAAATTCGTGGCTGATCAGTTTAGACAAGTTATAGAGAGTTCTTGAAGCTTCTTGAGTGATCAACAATGGTGGCCAACTATTGAAGAAGCCATTTCCAAAACCGAACGGTAGAAGTGAAGAGGAGAGCAAGGAGAACACATACCCAACCTTGCATGGACGTTTTTGTACTTCTTTTAGAGCTTGTTTAAGGTGAGTTACAACATCTCTTCTTATTTCTTTTAGCCTCATTGACCCTAGGGAAAACAATCTTGCTATATGAGGTCAATGAGAGCATATAGGACTTTGTAGAGATGCCATGTTCTAGTTTATGTTATGTGATGAATTTGGGTTGTATGAACAGATTATAGACCTATTATAAACCATGATTTTAATGTTATATAGGTGTAGTAATGTATGATAGATCATGCTACTTTGTTGTTTACGTGTTGGGAGCATATTGGATGAGATAGTTAGGCTTGTAGAGATGCCATGATCTCGTATGTGCTAAATGATGTATTTTGGGTTGTATAAACAGATTATGATCAGTTTGTAAATCATGATTTTAATGTTATTTAAGTGTGATAATGCATGATAAATCATTCCATCTTGTTGTTTAAGCATTGGGAGCATGTTTGGTGAAATAGTTAGGCTAGTAGACATGCTATGTTCACGTATATGCTAGATGTTACCTTTTTGATTGTACTAGTAAGGTTCACGTGCGTTGCACGTGGTTAACACACTTGGTGTTAATGGTTTTTTAAAGTGATTTGTCAGTTTCTTAACTTTTTTGTTTACTTTTAATTATTGGATTCTTTTTGTGTTTTAATCTTTATAGTTTTGAGACTTATAAATTGAGTTGTTGTGTATTTAGGTTTTTCGATATTTTGTTTTTCGGTAATTTATAATGTAAGCTTTTAGTCATTATATTGCAACTTATCCTACACATTTGTCTTTTTTATTAGTTATTTTTAAATCTTTTTTTAATATCAAACATGAATTCATTCACTTTTATCGGTGTTGGAATTGAAAACAATTCAAGCTTACTTTCTTAGATAAGCACATTGTTGTCGTTTGGAAAATAATAAACTGTTTTATAGAAATCAAACTGACAATCCCAAAGTATATACTTACACTCTAAAATACAAAATTCACCTAGAGTATCTATAAAGTCTCACTTTACCACCCAACCTAACTTTTGTGTCATTTTCATATGTCATTGTATAAGTTTTTTCTAGTTTGCCCCCTAGACACTACTAAGGTTACCAATATGACGTTAAGGTGCACATGGTATTTCACGTGAAGGACATTTTGGTCATTTTTAACAATGTTTTCTGTGCTTTTATTACCCAAAAAAAACTTCATTTTCTTATTCTCCGACAACGTTTTCTCTGCTTCTTCTCCAACAATGACATCTTATTTAAATTTTAAGTGAGATAAAACTCAAGAGTTTATAAATCTTTTATTCAAATTTTTATATAGAAAAATAAATAAAAATAGTGCGAGAATCATATCGAGAGAGAGAAAAACACAAGAAGATGATCACATTCAGTGTCAAGGCCGCCATGAATAAGAACCCAAAAAATTAAAGTTGTCGAGCCGCTGCCTGTTAAATGACCAAGCCACAAACACAATGCATAAGCATACACGATGAATTTCAAAACTCATTTTTGAATTCATCACAGATGCATACGACAATGATGAGGCACGTCATGATTCAATCCGTCTTCATCGTCCCTAGCTTAAACTCCAACAAATTTCTCCTTGGCACCATTGATATGGTTTATGGTTTGAATTGAGCAAATTCTCGATTTTAAACATTATTCACTATCATTTTTTATCACTACGATCACCACACGTTACATCACAATCACCAAATTTGATATGGAATATGAAAATGCTACAAAATTACATTGAGGGCCAAAGTGGATTTGGTGGATATCTTAGGAGACAATGTGTATTTTGGACTAATTTTGATGGGGCAAACATATGATTAGCCCCCAAAATTACACACTAAATCTCACATTTGACCTCAACCTACTAAGTGTCCCACTTTCATACCTTATTTTTCTATTTGTCTCACTTTACTCCCTCTCGTCTATGGGTGTTAAAAATAGTAACGTACGGAAAATGATATGTGCATGTCACATGAATATTATTTTGATCATTTTGCTGGGGGTGGAAAATAAGATTTAGTTATAACTTTATTATATAATTAACCATTTAGTATTTAAAATATGTTTTTAAATAAAAATAATAATAAATAATTGTTTCAATAATTCAAAAATAATTATATGACCAAATTACAATTTCCCCCAAGGTATCCACCAAATCGTATAATGTACCTCAACCTAAGGTTTGTTCCATAATGATATCTGACGTTACATTTTTTTTTTCCATTTTCCAACCTATCCGTGATGGACGCTAGAATATTCACGTTAAATAGCACATGGTCTTCCACGCGGGGTAAAATGACATTTTCATTATACGCTTTAGGGATAAATGTATTAAAAGTAAAAAACTCTAATCTCACACACTCTCCTTCCCTCTTCTCCCGGTGCAAGTGCATCTCTCGCTCCACCAAAATAGCTGCCATCTCCAACCTAAACCCTTCCTACTTCGGTCACACCTATCACAACTTTGGCGCTGTCCTTCTTCGATTCTAGCCAAACTCCATCTCTGATCTTCCTCATTCTATCTCATGCAAAACTCGCGCCTAAAGTAGAAATCAGAGGGTATATACTATACTTACTAAAAACCCTAGTAAAAAAACATGATTAACAAAAAACACATAACTCTTATCGATGAATTCATCGAAAGAGAGACGGGCTTGAATCTTGCAGTAGAAATGGTAAGGAAAATGCTATCCTTAAAACTAATTATATTTCCTTACAACTATGCTTTGAAGAAGTGCAAAGTTGTTTTGAACAAAGACATTTTTTGCTTGAAAGCTTAGTAGTAAGGAAAATTATAAAATTAGTTGTAAGGCTAAAAATGTTGTTATTTTAATTTGTCTCATAATTAAATTTAGAATTTATTTAATTTATACACCCATCACCATTACCACCACTACCACCTCAAATAACACTATTAGCCTAGAAATCAATTTTTTTAATTTTATCTTATTTCGTTGTTTAATTTCTTACTCATTTATTTAATGTCGTATTCCACATAAATCACCACTTTCATGCTTAAAATCGCCCCCACCCATTCCACAAATGCGCCCACGACTATCACCACCACCAAGCGTGTCCACCTTGCCTTGCTAAAATGGAAAAATAACATATCTTTAGCTTCGTTAGTGGAACTACTTTCTTCAAGCGACTTTCTATCGATTCTAACTTAATCTCTTCTCTAACAAAACACAGATTTGTCAACTAAGTTCTCTATTTTTCTTTATCTTCTTGACATTATATCACCTTTCCTTCACACGTTTCTCTTAGCTTATTCATACGCAATTACTAAGCACGCTATAGATTTGCTTAATATCTCGCAAACCAATATATTATTATAGTTACAATTTTTCATATACCTCTAATAATGTCATTCCCAACATATGATGTCTCACTTTCCTACATGTTTTTCTATTTGTCCTCTCCCGTCTATGGGCATTAAAAATAGTGATGGAAAATCGTGTAACATGAGGATTATTTTGGTCATTTTGCTTGTGGCTCAAAGTGGGATTTGTTATAATTTCATCATTTAGTTTGCCATTTAATATTTAAAATATTTTTTAATTAAAAATAATTATTTAAATAATCTAAAATTAGTTATACTTTGTCTGATATTTAAATTCAACGTTAAAAAATGCATTACTCCAAAAAATGAAATTTAAAATTTATTTTTTAGCCCTCACTTTCTTTCGTCAACCCCATCATTTATAGACTCACCACCACCACCACTAACACCTCAAATTTTACCATTAGTCCAAATTTAATTTTTTGATTTGATTTTATTTCCTTTTCTAATTTCTTACTCTTTCCTTGAAGTAACCAATTTGGAAAACCCATCAATGATAGACACACACCACCACACAACCTTAAATTTCACTTTTACAAACTCAAATTCAATTTTTTAATTTTCAAACTTTCAAATTGAATCTGAAACCCATATGGATATTTGAAAATTTGATGATTAGGAAATCTCACAACGATGTATTTCATCTAATCCACTACTGTCATCCCTAAAATTACTATCACCACAACCTCTAACACCATCATCCATGCGGTCGTAAGCACCGCCATCACCATCACCAAGAAGCATTCACCTCGCCTTATTAAAATAGAAACATAGAATCTCTTTAGCCGATTAGTCGGACTTCTTTCTCGAGCGTCTTTCTCATTTCTTACCTCATACACTTTTGGTGTCAAATTACTAAGTATGGAGAGAATCTAATTTATGATGGAGCTACTTGAAAGGATGTTGATTGGTGACAATTTCTTTCAATTAAAGGAGAGTTGTGGTAGAAGAAAAAAAATTGATAGCCGGGGAGGTAAGAGAGCTTACTGCGTAACTACTTCGGGTTCTATGAAGAGGAGCAAGCAAGTTAAGACCAAAGAGGTTAGAAGTTTGGAACCTATTATGGGAAGGAGTAAAATTTTTTAAACCCTAGTTATTTGGTTACTAGCATAGTGGTTTGTTTGTAATATTTATAAGTTAGAACTTGATATGATAGTTTTAAAAGGTTGCTTGTAGTAGTCGAAAATT
>JABEVN020002905.1:0-19992 GCA_013146195.2 Codonopsis lanceolata
TCTATCCTTTGCTTTTGTGGCTTACTATGGGCACTTATGTGATAACAAAGTGTTAGTTGAACATGAGATCTTATTGACCATGTTTGTATTGGCTTGATGTTATATGGTAGACTTTGAGGTGTGTTATATACATATGCACGCTTATACATGACTAATATATGAGAGAATTGATATGTCATATATAGAGATATACATACTTAAACATGAGATATATATATGAAAGATTTGATGTGTATATATATAGATATGCACTCTTATACATGATGATTATATGGGAGATTTGATATGTATATATAGAGATATACATACTAATATAGTGTATATATATAAATATGCACCCTTACACGTGATGATTATATGAATAGCTTGATTAGTATATATGATGATATATACTTGCATATGATGTTTTGTGGGAACTACCTTCTAATTCATTTGATTTGTGTTTGAGCAGGGAATTACACCACGGTTCATTTGGACGGTTTAGTAAGTGAGAAGAAATGGTTTTCTTGTGGAGTATCTAAATGATACGGCGCCTCTTCTTGGTTTTTTACGTCATTTGTAAAATGGCATGATGATTGTTTTTATGTTACATAATTATATGTTACATATCTCTTGTAGTAGCGTACTGGGTCATTATGACTCATCCCATACTTTGTTTTCCGATTGCGGATAGTAATTGGTAGCAGCGTTGAGGTCGAGTAGATCATATTGTAGCGATCTTGTTGATGATAGATCGAGATTAGATTGTGTGGTTCGTGTTTGTAGCGGCCGACTTTCCAGAGTAGCGGCTTGTGGAGTCTGTTCCTTTATAGCATTGTCATTGATATCATGTACTTTGCTATTCTTGTGAGATCGACATTTTGTAAAGTTATTTAGACTTTCTGATCGGGTAGAATCTTGGGTATTTGTGTTGATTGATTCTTTCTTGGGCCGGCGTGTTGTGTCGTGCCTTGTTCGTGGTTTTCGTATTTATTTCGGTTGTCTCCCAGGACGCCTTGATAGCTTTGGGGCATTTCTTTATCCTACTTGTTATAGTTGTTGGTTGACCCCGGTATGCTTTAGCCGTTGGGTAATTGATATATCAGGTTGGTTCTTTGTTGAAACGTCGGCCTGGAGTGTCGATGGTTTGTTCAGCGTCTGCAATGTTGCGGCACGCGAGTTTTGTTTTTCCTCCTTTGAGAGATAATGTCTCTCTTGGTTTCATGGTCGTTGGTTTCGAGCTTCATAGCTTGGGACTTCTTTTCTTATATTGCTTCCGCTGATTCGATTTTTGAAATACCGTATTTTAGTGCGGCTTTATGTTCATGTTTAGAGCTTGTTAGCTTGACTTTTGGACTCGCACTACTGTTTAACAAGTGCTTCTCCTCATCTTATGTTAGTTCCAGCGGCACGACCTTGGGATTTCGTGTTGGAATCCGGGTCGGGTCGTTACAGTTGGTATCAGAGCTTATGTTAGCTATAAGCCAGGATAAGTTCCATGGCCTAGGTTGGGTTTGGGTTATCGTCGAGTATTTACCGTCGAGTGTTATTTATAATGCCTTATTGGCATATTCTTTGGTACAAGCATACGACTTGGTGTACTAAGTTCGTTTGGTCTAGATTGCCGTGAGTGAAGGTTTGTGTCTAGGAGTATTATATTTCTCCTATATTGCTTATGAGTTGCAGTTATACCAAGAGTGGGTGCTGCGTTTCGGTAGAGCTGCTGTTTCTTGTTCCATTTTTAGGAATCAGAGAAGTTAGACTGTCGGTCCCAAGGGTGATCGTCGTGTTAATCATTATGGCGAAAGTTCGTTGTAATACGTTTTGAGAGCGGAGTGGTTAAGCCTCCCGTGGTACCTATTAGTATTTCATAGATTACTATATAGGTGTATATAGTTATGGTAGTACTTAATCACCAGTTCTTGTATTACTTGTGTTGGGGAATTTGAGAACTCTTTCCCGATGGTTGTGTTTTAGTATTTGGGGGATTAC
Source organism: Codonopsis lanceolata (assembly GCA_013146195.2). Lineage (NCBI taxonomy): Eukaryota > Viridiplantae > Streptophyta > Magnoliopsida > Asterales > Campanulaceae > Codonopsis > Codonopsis lanceolata. Next base: position 1,972 of record JABEVN020002905.1, read on the forward strand.
CTTGATCAAGGTGATACTTCCTCATGATATGTTGGAACTGGGTGATTGGCCAGTAGGTGATCACGTGATGATTGGTTGGATTGGTTGTCGACCCGTATACGGTTTGACTTATAAGGATTGGTTGTATACTAGTTAGTAAGAATATGCTACCTAGTAACTCTTGAAGTGTTGTATTGTCTCGTTATTAGTCTAATACATTGATAGTGTATTAGCCTTGTATAATGTGTTTTATCTGCCATTGATAGGTAGTTAATAGTATGAATATTCCATACTTGGTTTACATACATAGTAAATTAATATACTATGTTGCATGATGTTGATGCCATGCCTATATGTGCTTATAATTTGTATTCTTGAGACCGATATAAAGGATGCTTTTATGTGATTCATGAACACCCCGCATCCTATACGACGAAAGCTTTTGAAGTCACTTCAGAGGGCCCCTGACTTGATTATCAAGAGGTCTTCGTCGGAGAACTAGAATGGTATGAATTAGATTTGAAATTGACCGAACCCATTACCAAAATGGAATGGAACAACAAATGGTGTATTGCTATACTTGTGCAAATATGTACATTATGTATATGAAAGTTGTGCTATGAATGTGATGTCTTGCTATAAGCAGTCCTTACATGTGTAGTTTGTAAAAGTTGAGCTTGCAATGCTTGTTCCGAATGAGTAATATTACGTGGTAAATGCTCTTAATAATATATGAGTATGGTCCTGAGATGGATGTTAATTGCATGATCAAGTACATGTTTAATGTGTGAGAATATGATGAACGATAGAGATTCGTTTATAACCGGAGTATTATTTTAAGCCCGGAGAAATTTGGTTTGAAAGTTGTACTTTTGTCGAGAATCAAGCAGGACTCGACATTGAGATTGAATTGAGTTGATATAATGGGTTACCCTAAGATAGGAGACACACCATGGTGGTCGCCTTGATTATGTTAGTAGGTCAAAGAGTCGACCTTGTGGTACGATTTGTGGAATTGTGAATTCGAGGACGAATTCTTTCAAGGTAGGGAGGATGTAAGACCCCGAATCTTTAAGTATTGATTTGATAAAATGGTTTCGTACTTCTTTCTTATCGAGACCTTTGAGGGATCCTAGGTCTTCGTGTACTCACTTGGATACATTTAATATCCTTATTCTTATGTCTATAATGTTTGCATGAGGTCACGACGTTCAAAGTATAGTCGTCGTCATAAGTTTGGCTTCACGATTCACGTTTCGTAAACGTTTCGCCTTTCGTATTTTTGAGGGACTTAATTCTAAATTAAGTTTGAGTATGAGTTTGAGACTCTTTATTAGGCTTTTAACATACTTTAAAATAAGTATGTATACTTGCTCGATCATTGTTTCGATCGTTAGTTTGTTCCGTGTGATTTCGTTCACATTTGTTAGTTACGGATCAAATATGGTACGCGACTGAATCGTTTTGTTCGAAATATCATACTAGATGGTTTTAGTTTGAATTGAGACTTTTAAGGCTTTTAGTTTAAGTCCTTAGGGTCAGCTTGGCGAAGAAATCACGCCATTTCGTCGAACGGTGTGCAAATGGGAGCCATCGGAAGATAGCCGCATGCTGCTGCCACCGGTAGACCTTGAGCTGCCACCGGAAGACCTTGAGCTGCCACCGGTAGACCTTGAGCTGCCACCGGTAGACCTTGAGCTGCACTACCGAGACTTTGGACTGCACTACGGCGATCTTTTATGACGTGTCTTGATGAAATTTCCTATTGTACCCTTAATATAAATCCCTCCTTTATCTTTTATAAGGGTATTTTGAACCTTTGACCTTCCCTTGGGAGTATATAAACCTCAAGACATCTCTTCATTCATTTCTAATCTGATTTTTTGTTCACATCGTTATCTCTCCAAACGGTCAAACCTAGAGAGAGAGAGAGAGATGGGTTCTTGGAGTGTTCCGGCGATTACCGGAGCTTCGGCCAACCAATCGACGAGCCGAGACCACCGTTGGAAAGATCTCGTCGAGGAGATCGTTTCCCCTCTATCTATTTCAAGTTTCATATAAGTTTGAATTTCAGATCTGAGGTACGTTACTAAACCACCTTGCTTGTTTCTTCACCAATCTTGCTTAGATCATGCTAAGGAAGAGTCTTATCAAGTCTATAAAACGTTTTGATGTTTCTATGAAATCTGGAAACTTTTCCATGGATCTTGACTTGATGATTTTGGTCTTGGGTTTAGTTTGAAATATGTTCAAGCTTTGATTTGGAATCGTTATTGTTCATGAACTTGTTGGAAAATAAACCATACAAATTCAGTCTCTGTTTTGGGTAAATTTCGGGAAAAGTCTGGTACTAATCTACTGAAGGGATTTTTCTAAAAATTGAGTATGTTATACCTATACATGTTAGGTAACTCTCTGTAAAGTTTCATAAATTTTGGAGCTCGGGAAGTATTTTTCATTAGTCACAATTCGTGGCTGTTCCAGTAAGCTGTTACCAGAAAGTTAATCTGCTAACGTGAGATTGAAGTGGTCATATTTTGATGAATACATATCCTAATGGAGTGTTTTAAAATGGTAAACTCTAGCTCAAAGAGTCTAGTTTCTAAAAATGTAAAGTTTATAACATTTGGAGTAACGAGAAATTTTGGTAAATTTTGTATGATAGACATGCAGAATGAATCACAACAGATACTCAGGTTTTAAACATGAACTTCGAGGGGCTGTATCTTGATGAATACAAGTCATAATGGAGTAATTTAAAAGGCTAAAATATATTCTTAACAGTCTAGTTTCAGACTAAGAAAGAATCACCTCCTTTGGAGTTGTGAGGAATTAATGGTCGAACTTACAAGTTGACTGTGCAGAATGAGTTATAACAGAAAATCTGGAAAATGACTTGTCTTTGTGATGATCATAAATTAATGATTATTGGTCTGAATTGAATGATTCAAAAGGGTGAATAACACCTTAAAATGTCTAGTATCTAATATGTGTGTGGATCACAATATTTGAACATGCCAAGTGTGGTTTATAAATAATACATGAACCATAATGGATTTGAGAATATAGAATGAATGATCATTCTAGAATGAGTTTTAGTGAATATAATCTGAGTTTTTATTTGATCCTAGACCATCAATGAAGTCTTGGGGGGATGATATGAGTTGCTACTTGTTAAGTTATGGGTTTAACCTAGATTCATAAAAGAAATGAATTTCTATGCTTGTGTGGTTTATTATTTGTTAAGTTATCCACTTAACTTGGAATTTATGCTAGAAATAAACATTCTATGCTTACTAGATATTATGACTTATGAAAACATAATTGTGATACTTGTTAGGAATTGAGTTTTCATACTTAATGATATGACTTATAAGGCATATTGTGTAATTGACTCGTAGCATAATCTGCTTTTGATTACTCTATGGTTTCATTGAGAATTGATTCACCAACTTGTGTTGAATCTATATTTCACTAATAGGTAAAATTGTGAACGGTTGATCTAGGGTTTCTTAATGAGACAAGAACCTAGCTATGCTTGAACTGAGAACTTAGAAAAGGGTTAGAAATGCAAATAGCATTTATAACCTATTTGGGATGAATTGTAGTGAAGACTCAACGGAGTCGAGCTTAAGGAACAATTGAACCTTATGTGGATCGTGGTGAGATCCTACAACTTGTAGAATCCATTTGACTAGATTACTAGCTTTTGGAACTTGGATTGAATTGAGTGGACAACTTGACCCTTCTGATTTAGAGACTCAAATGAGCTCCTATTGTGGTTTTATGATTATTGTAACAATGTGCATAATCGTATGAGTTTAGTAGATACGTATATCTACTTGAGAATTTGCAAGTAAACATTTACTTGTGCATTGCATATAAGTCCAGCTGGCATTACTTGAGTTTTTACGTTGATGGTGGGACGATGCATTGTCTTCACGAATTATGGGATTCGTGGTTGCAATGTATCGCCGTACCGGATTTGGGTTTCACACACACCTCCACTTCTAGCTACAGTGGGGAAGTAGCCCCCTTTGTCGTAACCAAAAGAGCGCATTGGCTAGTGCTATTTTTCGAGAAGAGAACTTCGGACCGAGAAGAGCTCGGTACTTTGATACCCGAACACGGATATCACTGGCACGATATGATTAACAGTTGTGATTGCAGGAGCGACACAACGACATTGATTTGGTATCTTCTCTATCCTTTATGTGGCTTACTATGGGCACTTATGTGATAACAAAGTGTTAGTGGGCATGAGATCTTATTGACCATGTTTGTATTGGCTGATGTTATATGGTAGACTTGAGATGTGTATATACATATGCACGCTTATACATGACTAATATATGAGAGAATTGATATGTATATATAGAGATATACATACTTATACATGAGATATATATATGAAAGATTTGATGTGTATATATATATATATGCACTCTTATACATGATGATTATATGGGAGATTTGATATGTATATATAGAGATATACATACTGATATAGGTGTTATATATATAAATATGCACCCTTACACGTGATGATTATATGAATAGCTTGATTAGTATATATGATGATATATATACTTGCATATGATGTTTTGTGGGAACTACCTTCTAATTCATTTGATTTGTGTTTGAACAGGGAATTACACCCTGGTTCATTTGGACGGTTTAGTAAGTGAGAAGAAATGGTTTTCTTGTGGAGTATCTAAATGATACGACGTCTCTTCACGGTTTTTTCTGTCATTTGTATAATGGCATGATGATTGTTTTTATGTTACATAATTATATGTTACATATCCCTTGTAGTAGCGTACTGAGTCATTATGACTCATCCCGTACTTTGTTTTCTAGTTGCAGTAATTGGTAGTCGCGTTGAGGTCGAGTAGATCATAACTGTAGCAGTGCGCAGCTGATCGATAGATCGAGATTAGATTGTGTGGTTCGTGTTTGTAGCAGCCGACTTTCCCGAGTAGCAGCTTGTGGAGTCCTGTTCCTTTATAGCATTGTCATTGATATCATGTACTTTGCTATTCTTGTGAGATCGACATTTTGTAAAGTTATTTAGACTTTGACGGTGATCTTGGGTATTTGTGTTGATTCTTTCTTGGGCCGACGTGTTGTGTCGTGCCTTGTTCGTGGTTTTCGTATTTATTTCAAGTTGTCTCCCGGGCACGCAGTAGCTTTGGGGCATTTCTTTATCCTACTTGTTATAGTTGTTGGTTGACCCCGGTATGCTTTAGCCGTTGGGTAATTGATATATCAGGTTGGTTCTTTGTTGAAACGTCGGCCTGGAGTGCCGATGGTTCGTTCAGCGTCTGCAATGTTGCGGCACGCGAGTTTTGTTTTTCCTCCTTTGAGAGATAATGTCTCTCTTGGTTTCATGGTCGTTGGTTTCGAGCTTCATAGCTTGGGACTTCTTTTCTTATATTGCTTCCGCTGATTCGATTTTTGAAATACCGTATTTTAGTGCGGCTTTATGTTCATGTTTAGAGCTTGTTAGCTCGACTGTTGGACTTGCACTACTGTTTAACAAGTGTTTCTCCTTATCTTATGTTAGTTCCAGTGGCACGACCTTGGGATTTCGTGTTGGAATCCGGGTCGGTTCGTTACATGGGCAACACATGAACGGGCATATGTTGTCAGAGAAAGTCATCCGACAAGGGTACTATTGGAGTACACTAGATGCTGGTTATCAGAATTTTCACGAAGTTCGCCCAAAAACAGGACTGAATCTGTGAAGTAATATGTTGGTTATCTTATTTCCAAATGCAACAAATCTATGAACATTGATTGTGCAAGCATGAGAAATACGAGTACACTTGGTCTACAACTTAAATGAACTTCTCGCAAGTTGAAAGCACAAACAATACAAGCAACGAAGGCAAACACGAGAAACCCTAAGATTGGTACTAATCTACTAAAGACACCAACGAGCTCTAGCTCAACTTGTACTGCTCACTTCTCCTAACGGAGAGGTTGGGTGTTCGAGTCTCACTAGAGACACCCTGGACTTTACAACTCTCAGTAGAGAGGTCGGGTGTTCATGCCTCTTCAGAGGCATCGTTGTTGTCAAAGCCTTATCCAAAGGCCTCCATTTAGCTACTCACTTATCTTTACACAGAGGTTGAGTATTCAAGCCCTACCAGAGGCACCCTGGGACTTAACTACTCTCAACCGAGAGGTCGGGTATTCAAAGCCTGCCCAAAGGTACCAATTGTTCGAGCCATACCAAAGGCATCATATATATATAATTGTAGCCTTTCAAGGCATTAAAAATAATAATTTAAAAAAATTTAAAAAAAAATCTACTAAAGAGAATTTTCGAAAACATTAGTATCTTTTACCTTAATATGTTAGGATACTCCCTGTAAAATTTGGTAATTTTCCATGGTGTCTAAGTACCTCATTTAGGTCTTGACTTACGGCTGTGCCAAAATTCTATTTTCAGGAAATCAACTTCGGTACTTGATTTTGTTATAACTTTATTTTGATGAATATAAGTCAAAATTGAGTGATTTTAAATTATAAAATATATTTTAATGAGTCTACTTTCAGGAAAATCAAAAATCAACTCATTTGGAGTTGTGAGAGATTTATGGTATATTTTACAAGATCGACTATCCAGTAACAACAATCTGGAAATTGGTCCCTGAATTCACACTTACGGGATTTTTGACAAGTTTTGGCTTATGACCACAAAGCCCTTGGCCCTTGGACGTCTTTAGTGACTTGAGCCTCCCTTGTTGACCTTAGTCCAACCTCTCTAAACCCTTGGATGAGTTCTTATCAGGGGCTTGCATCCCTTCGCCAATAGGAAGCCATATAACCTCCATCACTTGGATTATGGTTTTCTTGGAAAGTATATAAACCATTTTTCAGCCTTGGCAGCCATTTGTGATCACTAAGCTTCAGATTTACAGAGAGTAAGTCTCCATTTTCGTCCTTGGGAAGAAGCCTACCTTATGAGACCATTTGTCGGAGTTCCGATGACCCGATCAGCGATCCGAGACCGCCAAATCGAAGGCCTTGCCCTCCTCTACAACAATGCTTGGTTTAATCTTCCTTCCATCCATTATTCATAGGCTTAAGGTGAGTTCACAATTCCCAGAATTTTCATGTTAAATATTATGACATGTCCCCTTCATTATAGTTGAATAATGATGCTTAGGAACACTTTTTGTGAAGTAGAATCTTCCAATTCGATCTATGAAATGTTTGTAGGATTTTATGATTTCTTTATAAAGTTGTGATTTTGACTTTGTGCAAAGCATGAATGTTGTTCTATATGAGCCTAGGATCAACTCTTGTGAAAGAATATGTTTCAATTGTAGGTTTAACAAAATCACCGATTCTAGGGTTTGAAATTTAGGAATGTGTTTATGGCTAGTTTAAGGTCATGAACGACTTAGTTATTAAGTTCCAAATGAACGGAGAACATAGAATTGAGCAATGGGATACATTTAGAATCTATGCTCCACTTGGTTGAATTTTAGAAATGACTCACCGGAGTTGAGATTAGGGAGTTATTGAACAATACCGACTCCACATTCGATCCCTACGACGTTTGTAGTACGTTAGACTAATGTATTAGTTTACGTGACTTTGAGATGAATTGAAATGCATGTTTGATATGTGTGCTTATAAGACTCAATCGAGTTCTTATGCGGTTTATATGATTGTGTGAAAGAAATGCATAATTGAGAGGATTTGGATTGGGACTATCTTTAGTACTCTATACATGGAGTCTACTTGTATAAGTCGCTAGGATAACCATGTTGTTATTTAAGATTCACCGGTATGGTTTGACCTTACGGGTTATTACCGCTCTAGTGTTGCTTAAGTCTTTGACTACTATCGACTTTTGTGTTATTGAATGAGTTACTACTCTAGGAAGGGTTTAGGAAATGGCTTCATGATCCTAGACTAACGGAGTAGTCTTGGATAGTACATAATGGACTGATGGTTAAATTGTGACTCTGCTGAATTTCATAAGTGAATATGGAATACTGTTTATATTTTATATTATGACTAAATGCATGATTTCCTACATTGTCAAGAATTGATTCTTCTACGTGTTTCTATGATATGACTTATGAGCATATTGAATGTATTTGCCTTCGTGCCTGATATGTTCTACAGTTAATGAATTGTGGTGAACTTGGATTCTACTATTAAGTGGAATTATGAATCAAAATTGAACTAAGCTTGATTTCACAATAATCAACTTAGGCTTCCCTTATATAATTGACTTGGGACTTTGAACTAAGATTCCTAAATGGAACGCGAACCTTGCTATGCATCAAACGAGAACATAGAAAAGAGTCTTGGAACACATATAGTGTTCAAACTCTATTTGGTTGGAATTGTAGTAAAGACTCAACGGAGTCGAGTTAAGGAACAATTGAACCTTACGAGGATCGTGGTGAAATCCTATGATAATTATATTCCATTTGACTAGATTACTAGCTTTTGGGACTTGAATCGAATAGAGTGAACAACTTGACACTTATGATTTAGAGACTCAAATGAGCTCCTATTGTGGTTTTATGATTATTGTAACAATGTGCATAATCGTATGAGTTTAGTAGATCATTATATCTACTTGAAAATTAGCAAGTAAACATCTACTTGTGCATTGCATATAAGTCCAGCTGGCATTACTTGAGTTTTCATGTTGAAGGTGGGACGATGCATTGTCTTCACGAATTATGGGATTCACGGGATTCGTGGTTGCAATGTATCGCCGTCTGGATCGATTTTCACACACCCCTCCACTGCTAGCTACAGTGGGGAAGTAGCCCCATTGTCGTAACCAATTGAGCACATTGGCTAGTGCTATTTTCCCGAGTAGAGAGCTCGGACCTGAGAAGAGGGCTCGGTACTTTGATACCTGAACACGGGTATCACTGGCGCGATATGATTAATAGTTGTGATTGCAGGAGCAATACAACGAAAATGATTTGGTATCTTCTCTATCCTTTATGTGGCTTACTATGGGCACTTATGTGATAACAAAGTGTTAGTGAACATGAGATCTTATTGACCATGTTTGTGTTGGTTGGTTTTATATGGAGGACTTGAAATGTGTATATACATATGCACACTTATACATGACTAATATATGAGAGAATTGATATGTATATATAGAGGTATACATCCTTATATATGAGATATATATATATATATATATATATATATATATATGAAAGACTTGATGTGTGTATATATATAGATATGCACACTTATGCATGATGATTATATGGGAGATTTGATATGTATATATAGATACACATCTTCCTTTGGCGGAGTTTGCATACAACAATAGTTACCAGTCGAGCATCGAGATGGCGCCGTATGAGGCTCTTTATGGGAGGAAGTGTAGATCTCCTATTTGTTGGGACGAGGTTGGAGAAGCTAAATTATGGGGTTCAGAAATTGTTCAGCAGTCTGTTGAGAGTGTGAAGATAATTCGAGATAGATTGCTCACCGCTCAAAGTCGATGCTTAAAAGCTACGGATAATAGAAGGAGAGATTTGGAGTTTCAGGTTGGAGACTTTGTGTTTCTTAAGGTATCGCCAGAAGGGGTACCAAGAGATTCGGGAAGAAAGGGAAATTATCCCCGAGGTTTGTTGGGCCTTTTGAGATTCTGGAGCGAGTTGGGAGTTTGGCATACAAAGTGGCTTTACCGCCTTCTTTGTCAGAGATCCATAATGTATTTCATGTGTCTATGCTTCGGAAATATCTTAAGGATGATTCCCATATTCTTGAGTATGAGGAGATTACTTTTCAATTTGTCTTATGTGGAGCAGAATGAAGATACTTGACACGAAAAGAGCAAGTTTTGAGGAGCAAAAAATTCCATTGGTGAAAGTCCTTTGGAAGAATCACGAGATCGAGGAAGCAACTTGGGAGACCGAGTTGGAGATGCGGAGAGAAATATCCTCATTTGTTTGATGACTACGGTAAGAATTTAGGGGCTAAATTCCTTAAAGTAGGGGAGAATGTAAAACCCTAAAATGTTGCTTGATTGTGTTATGCATGGATTCATACATTGATAATCATCATAAACATGTTCATTTAGCTCCCGTGATATGTTTAGAGTCAATAGCATGATCGTTGACGCCGCTTTGAGATGCATGTATGCACTTTTCTTTCGCGAGATGTTTTGAATCTCGGGTTTAAGACTTATGTTGTAACTTCTGGATTATTGTTAAAGGGCATTTTAAAACATCATTAACATGCCTTGATGTTTGTTAGATGCTAGTTGCATCGACGGCTTAGTTGCTAGTTGGATTCTAGCGAAAACCCTTTTCGCCACTTTTCCTGGATCGTCGCGGCAGTTCCCGCCCGAGTTCTTGCCCCTGTTTTGATGAGGTTTGAGACTTGAATCCTTTGGTTATAGATTAGAGGATATTAAGGTTGAATTGTAGACCAATTTTGGCTTGGAAGGACTCGAGAACGCACGCTGGAGAGGCCGGATCGACTGAAGCAAAAACCCTAAATGCTGAAATAGGGGTGATGCGGTCGCATCACCTTAAGGCCAAGCGACCGCAAGGGGGCTGATTCCAGAATGTCGGATTTTGCCTATTTTTCTGATCTGTCCGAATTGTTTGACCAATTAACCCATTTTTAAGCCACACCTTGACCCAATTACTTAACCTAAACTAATCCTAACATCTATTAGGAGATTTACGAGTTGATTAGTGGGGTAATTAGTGAGTTAATCCCCCATATAAAACCCAAGAAGGTGCCGCATTCTTCTTCATTCGGCCAAGGCAGAAACTGTGACTTCCCTCTTCTCTCTTCTTGCAATTTCTGGGAGCACTCAAGGGGCTTGAGAGAGAGAGCTTGAGGAGGAGATTCGTGGGTCTTGAAGGGCTGAGCTTGGAGGCCATTAATGGAGTCTTCTTCTTCCCCATTTCATCTTCAAGGTTGAAGAAAGAGTTGAGGAGAAACATCATCTCTAGGGCACGAACTTTCTCCATTGTTAGGGCTAAGTTTTGGTAAGTTTCTACCTTTCTTCTCCTTCTTTTTAGGCTCCATTGACCCTAGGGAATCAACCATGTGTGCTATGTGGGTCAATGGAAGCCATTGTTAGGGTTTCTAGAAATGTATGAACCCTAGGATTTCAAGTTTATGTTAGAGCTTGATTGGCCTATGTGAGACCATGTCTATGTGAAATTCATGTTCTAAATTGCCTATTGAACTTGATTATGTTGATTTTTCATGAAGATTGATGTTAGTTTGGTTGAGATGCTTGGAGGGTGATTTGCCCTAATTTGGTTTTAGCTTGCAATCTAATGATGTTAGCTTGATTAATATGTTTTACAAGCTTAATAGAACATATTGAACCATGTTGTGAATTTTAATCATGAATTGAATGTTATGATTGGTATGATGACTTGGATGATATTATGCACAAGATGGCTAAATTATTCTAAGTTTCATTGTTAATTAGTTTGTTGGGTTTGTATGAGTATATTGAACATTGGGATTGTGGTTTTGGGCGATAGATATGAACATAGGGGGTTGATGAAGCCTAAGCTTCTAATCCTTGAATTTTCGGAAAACTTAGATTGAACTCAACGGAGTTAACCTTTGGGTTAGTATGAATCCTAGGAACTATAATTTTAAGTCCTACGGAATTTTGGGTAGAATTCATGGAGGTCGAGCCTCCAAGAAGTTTTGAAGTGTGTGAAGCACACTTGACTATGAGAGCTTATATGATTCTCGGTTATGATGTTTATGCTAGTTGTGGATGAATTGCATGACTAGTTTGATAGTAGAGTGTTTACCTACTTGTTTTGAGCATATGAGTATATATTACTTGTGCTTGGGTTTTAAGTCCAGCTGGCGTCGGTCTGTTGAGTCTTTGGTGGGACGATACATCGTCTTCACGAATTATGGGATTCGTGATCGCGATGTATCGCCGTGCCGGGTTTGCACACACCCCTCCATCGATGGCCACGGTGGGGAAGTAGTTTATCTTAGTTGTAGTAATACACATGACTTTGATAACTATGGAACTCGAGCGGAGATCGTCTCGGGACGCCGATATCTACGAGAGAGGATATCGAGGGCACATAAGGGTTTTGCACGTGTTTTTGCAGAGCGCGAGGAATTTCGGCAATGGTATCATATCCCTTATATATATGAATTGTTTCACAAGTGCTTAAGTAAATAACGTGCTTGGTGAATTTGGATATGATATGATGTTTGTGTTGGTTTCTTACATGTTATACTTAATAGATAACATTTTGATTTAAGTTGTTAAGCATATATGCTACCACATGAATATTATGGGAATGGTTTTATTGCCAAAGGTATAATTATTGTTGTTTAGGACTAAAATGCCTTGACATGGTTTTATGATGAGATGTTATACTTTAAAGATAACATGTTTATTTAATGTCGAGCATGGATGCCATGACATGAATTTATATACGGGTATTTCATGACGATAGCATGACATATTTTATGATTGAGCATTATGCCATGATAGGAAGTTACGGTTAGTAACTTACTAAGTCATTGTGACTTACTTTTATTTGTTGGTTGTGTTTCCCTATATCCGAGTCGCTCGAGCGGATCCAAGTAAATCCAGGAGGTTACGTTGGCAAGGGATTCTTTTGGCAAGGTTGCTACATAGTTGTTCATTTTGTTTTGGTGAGGTCGTGGGATGATGAAGTTATGTAAACTTCATAATTGGGTAGCAAACCTTAATATGATTGTAATGTTATATTTGATGTTAGCTTATTCTTTTGGTAGCCAACCGGTGGTGGTTGTGCTTGATGTATATGTATGGTTATATCTCCACATGCTTACTTGTTGTTAGTACTTATAATTGTTAGTACTTAAGTTGTTGGTAGCCGACTGGTTTTAGTCGTGCTTGGTTTTTGGTGAAAAATGTTTAGCATGCTATATTGCTAGTTATTAATATGTTTGTTCTCCGGCATGTGTATAGCCGTTGAGTTGTTAGACTAGAGTCTTAGACTTAGTTTAATGTTGGGTTCCGGCCGTAGTTTCGCCGATGACTTGGTTTATTTTATGCTTATTATTGAATTGCATAACAGGGAGTTTGTTCTACGTGCCCAATGTTGCGGCACGCGAGTCGAATTTTTGGACCGAGAGATTAATCATCTCTTTGGTTGTTTTAGTTTGAGCTTGTTAGCTCGGGCGCCACTGTTTTATTTCATTTGCTTCCGCATGTGTTTTTAAGTTGTCGGTGTATCGCCGTTATGGCCCTACCCATTATTTGCTACTTGTTTGTCGTTATTTGTTTTCTTGACGGCACGACCTTGGGATTTCGTCTTGGGATCCGGGTCGGGTCGTCACATGATGTTTTGTGGGAACTACCTTCTAATTCGTTTGATTTGTGTTTGAACAGGGAAGTACACCCTGGTTCATTTGGATGGTTTAGTAAGTAAGAAGAAATTGATATCTTGTGGAGTATCGAAACGATACGACGCCTCCTCACTGGTTTTTCTATCATTTATAAAATGACACCATGGTTATGTTTATGTTACATAATTATATGTTGCATATATATTGTAGTATCGTGCTGGGTCATTATGACTCATCATGTACTTGTTTCTAGTTGCAATATCTGATAGCTGCACTGAGGTCGAGTAGATCGTGACTGTAGCAATGCGCAGCTGGTCGATAGATCGAGATTAGAGCGTGTGGTTCGTGTTTGTAGCAGCTGACTTTCCCGAGTAGCAGCTTGTTGAGTCATGTTCCTTTATAGCATTGTCATTGATCTCCTGTACTTTGTTATTCTTGTGAGATCAAATTTTTGTAAAGTTATTTAGACTTTACGGTCCGGTAGAATACTTGAGTATTTGTATTGGTTGTTTCTTGGGCCGACGTATTGTGTCGTGCCTAGTCCGTGGATTTCGTATTTATTTCGCTTGTTTCAGGCAGAGCTTTGTGGAATTTCCTTATTCTAATTTTTATAGTTGTTGGTTGACCCCGGTATGCTTTAGCCGTTGGGTATTTGTTATATCAGGTTGGTTCTTTGTTGAAACGCCGGCCTGGAGTGCCGATGGTTTGTTCGGTGTAACGCACCGTATTCTTGCATGTACATTGTGCGCTTGCCTTCATGTTTTCTTGTTGATTGTGAGCATGTTACTTAATCTATAAATGTTTTAGAAACATTCATAAGTCATTCATGAAGCCCTTAACATGTTTAGAATCATGTTTGCATGCTTGTTTAATCGCCGGTTGAATTGCTTGTTTGGTTCTTCTTCTTTCTCTCCTTCGTTTAGGTTGTTTGGGTGTTGTTTGAGGGTGCTTGTGATGAGTTTTAAACTCATTTTTGTTGGGGTTTGAAACCCCTTGATTTGGCTAAGTGTTTGGGGTCTTTTAGGTTGAGTTTTGAGCCATTTTGTTCTCAGCAAAGGGCTTAAGTAGAATGACCTTGCCCCGCAAGGTAACGAGAAAACTTGGAGGTTGAGCATCCCGAGAGGATGCGGTCGCAAGGCTTGGGGACCATGCGACCGGGTCCCCCGAGAGATCATCTGTTTCGATGTTTCTTGAATTCTAACCTTAAACCCCTATCCAAAACCCTTTTTAAACCCCACCTAAACCTCCCTAACCCTTATTACTTGTGTCCTAACATTAGTAACATGTTTTATGGATGGATTAAGAGAGCATTAGTGATCATTAAACCCACAAAAATCAGATTTTAAGAGACCACATTGTCATGACACTTGTCCCACTCAGTTTTTGAACCAATATACACCACATTTGCAGATTTTGACTCTCATTTCTCTCCCTCACTCTCCAAAAACGGGATTTCTCTTCTCCAAGACTCTCCCATGGCTTCTTGAAGCTCTCATCTCCATCTCCCTTGATCCTTCACTCATTTGCCCAAGCTACCTTCATCAAAAGTGTAGAGCTCGAAGAGAGGATCGTTTCCAACCGATTGGTTTCTTTCTTTGCTTTCTTTGGTGTAGAACTAGTAAGTTACTCTTCTTCTTCTTCTTTTAGTTCTCATTGACCCTAAGGAAACAAAGCCTATGGTGGTTGAGGTCAATGAGGACACATAATTGCTTCCTACGCCTTCTTCTTGTATTTTGAAAATATGGACTTGCTAGGAGCATGTTTAGGATGATTTCTTGCCTATGGAAGTTTATAAAACTCTTTCATCTTGTTTATTTAAGGTTTTAATCATGTAAGAAACATGTATTATATATGTTGCTTGAATAAGTGCAATAATGTGAATGCCCTAATTTGAGCCTACATTGTATGTGGTTTAGTTGTTTTGTGTACTATTCTATAAATTGAACTCTATGAGGTATATGAATCACATTGCAATGCCTTGGTGAATTTACAACCTTGTTGAACCTAGAAATGACCTAGGTTGGGTTATGAAGCACATAGCTTCAATTTCTCCAAAATTGGGAATTTAGAGAATAGACTCAACGAAGTCGACTCTAGGGAAGATTTGAACATGTTGAACTCTAATTTCAATCCCTACGAAGTTTGGACACCGTTTGGTCAAGTTTACTCAATTTTAAGTTGAGTTTATTTATGTGCATTTGAACCCGTTATGATTATTTGGTTATGAGCAATTAATTGCCTTGACTTGATTTATTGTAGAGATTTATACCCTACTTGGTCGGTCGAGTTCGCTCTTGTCGAATTCGATCATTATTTGGTCTTTAGAGTAAACATCTACTTGTGCATTGCATTAAGTCCGGTGGCACTATTTGGTTTGATTTTTATGTCAGGGTAGGACGATGTATAGCCTTCACGAATTGAGAGATTCGTGCTCGCTATGGATCGCCGTACCTAGGACCTCACACACCCCTCCATTGTAGGCCGCAATGGGGAAGTAGCCCCTTGCCGTAACAATACGTGCCGCTATTAGCCGGCGGAGTTCGGTATATCGATGCAAGTCACGAGCATCGTAGTCACGATATTGGGTTAACAAACTATTTTGCAGGAGCTACGAAGCGGCCGTGCCTATATCATATCCTACTTGTATGATTTATTTCCTTGCACTTACGTGAATAATGTGCTAAGTGCTATATGATGAACGTGAACTATAATTGTGATAAATGCCATGTTATAACATGATCATGCATTATAGTAACTTACTAAGTCTTTCGACTTACCCTATTTGTTTGTTTTGTTTCCTTAGATCCGGCGGGGAGACGGTCCACGTTAGACTTCGCTTTATCCCGTTGGTTGGTTGTATTCTCAAGGTTGCTCTTTTGGACTTTTGTGATTAGCCTTTTATTTTGGAAAGGATGTTGGGAAGCAAGTCATGTAGACTTGGCTTGGGATTTTGTTGTTGTTGTAATTAACTTATGGTTTAACACTTGTAATCTTTTGTATGCCGACTTACATGTCGAGCATGTTTATATGTTTATGGTTCACTACAGTTTCTTCCGCTAAAGCTCGTTTAATTGTTATTGTTGTTGTTGTCTCCGGCATGTTGTGGCCGTTGAGGTTTTATATGCATGTGTTAATATTGTAGGAGTAGTTGTTGGGTTCATATGCGTCGCCGAAGACTTGTTTATTTTAAGTTGTTTTTCCGGCCAAGTGTAGCCGAGTTGCTATTCGTATGCGATGTTGCGCCACATGAATTTTATAATCCTACTTATGCATGCTTGTGTTATTGATTATTTGGACGGCGCGACTCGGGATCTCGCATTGGGGTCCGGGTCGTCGCATTAGTATCGAGCTATAGGTTAGGCTCGTCGGCGGGGATAGGTTCCATGGCCTAGTTGGGTTGGTTATTTGTGTGTTGATTTTAACGTCGAGTGAATTCTTGTAGGAGTCGATGGATAATCCCGGGAGAGGTAGACCCAGAAGAGGTCGATTGAGCCGAAGTAAAGGTACCCGCCGCCGAGAATCCTAGTAGTTCGGATATGGCTGAATTACATCGCTTGATTATTGGCTTTTAAATTTGGGGCAGGAGGTCGGCGCGGAGGTCGCAGGCAGTACCACCACCACCTCCACCGAGACCAGGAGGCGGACACTACTCTCTTAGAGATTTCTTAAGTTAAAGCCTAGTTTGTTTCTTGAGGGAAGAAACCGAGGGAGGCCGAGTTATGGATGGAGGAAATGATCAAGGTATTGTCCATGTTGGGATGTACAGAGCGAAGAAAGAGTTATGCTAGCAACGTTCAAGTTTAAAGGGAGCCGCCGAACATTGGTGGGCCGTGTTGAAGAGAGTTGGGAGATGCAACAAGTTCCCATTACTTGGGCTAATTTCAAAGAGAGTTTAAGAATGAATATGTACGGATGTGGTTACGCAACCAAAGAAGGAGTTCTATGATCTTGAGCAAGGTAGCATGATAGCTGAGTAAATTCCGAGGTGAGAATATTATGCGTATCTGATTCCCACGGAGGCACGGAGAACACACAAGTTTGTAAGGGGTTAGGCGAGTTTAGAAAGCGATTCTAGCGCTTAAGCTCACCGTTATCAGTGGAGTTGATCGAGCATATGAGGTGGAGCAAGATATTGAGGCAGGGGTCAAGAACAATTCTAGTAGTGCGTCAGGACTACTCGGAAGCGTGTCGAAATAATTCGGTAATAGAAGAGGATATCAAAGGAAACAGTGATAGGGAGAGGTGAGCCAAGGTAGGCCCGATCTGGGGAAGCAAGGTAACAATACTTCTTCATATATAGGGCAACAAGGACAGCGGTGGGAGTATGACTTGCAGTTATTGTCGAAGCTAGGATACACGGTTGATTGGTGTTGGGCGAAGCTTGGAAAGTGTACTCTTTGTGGAGATGGTACTCATTTTAGGAAGGAGTGCCCAGGAGATCATGCCAACTCAGCAGGAGGCGTGGCTCGATGCAGGGCAAGAGAAGTGTAGATGGGAAACCCGAGGTGCAAGGCGTGTGTTTGCGCTTGATCAGTAGGGAGGTTCGAGTCTGTTGAAGTGATAGGAGGTACTCTTTCTATATTCGATCATAAGGCTAGATTTCTCATAGATCCGAGTCTTAGCGTTCTTATGTTGTAGCACTTTATTGAGAATCTATCGTAATGCCTCAACCTTTGCCATATTTGGCAG
>JABEVN020002906.1:0-19988 GCA_013146195.2 Codonopsis lanceolata
TTTTAAGGACGAAGGCATATTATTTATTAGTTTTGAATAAAGTTTTAGTGTGCGGGTGAGTAAGGGTATTTTGTTATTTTAAAAATATTGGGCGGCATTTGTAGCGATAATGGTAGGATTTGGCGATAAGAAAATCAAAATACAAGGCGAAATGAATAGAATTAAAAATGTAGGACCTAACTTTAAAAATAGGTACAAGTCAAGGGATCAAATTATTATTTAATTATTCATGGAATTAATTAATATATGACAATTTACTCTTTGATTGAATAATATTAAGTAGTGATTTATTATATTTATGACTTTTTTCAATCATTGTTTGAATGGTAAATTTACGTCTATTGTCCTTAACAAAATACACAGATTTGTCAAATGATTATTCATTTATTTTCATCTTCTTGACATTATGACACATTTTCTTAACTAATTTCTCTTATTTTATTCATGAGTAATAATTAAATATGCTACAAATTTGCTTAATAGCTCGATACTCACAGACAATTCTATTATTATAGATACAATTTTTCATACAAATCTAATAATTAATGTATTTCTCGAACATATTTAAAAAAAGTAAAATCACATTATTTTTTAGTTTCAAATAAAGTTTACTGTCTCGACTAAGTAATGTTATTTTTGTCATTTTAGAAAACATTGGCGACATTTGTAACGATAATGGTAGGAGGAAACCGATAAGAAAATCAAAATATAAAAGGCGAAATGAATAGAATTAAAATGTAGGACCTAACTTTAAAATAGGTACTAGTCAAGGGATCAAATTATTAATTAATTATTCATAGAATTAATTAGCATATGACAAATTTACTCATTTGGCCTAAATTAATGACAAACGATTTATTATATTTATGGCTATTTTTTTCAAATCATTATTGTTTGACATGGTAAATTTATGTGTATTGCCCTTAATAAAACGTACACATTCATCAAATAGTTCTTCATTTTTTTTCTCATCTTATTGACATTATGACACATTTTCTTAACTCATTTATCTTATTTTATTCATGGGTAATAACTAAACATGCTACAAATTTGCTTAATATCTCGATACTCAGAACAATTCTATTATTATAGATACAATTTTTCATATAAATCTAATAATTAATGTCTTTCCGAACATATTTAAGAAAGTAAAACCATATTATTTTTAGTTTCGAATAAAGTTTACTGTCTCGACTAAGTAATGTTATTTTTGTCATTTTAGAAAACATTGTGCGACATTTGTAACGATAATGGTAGGAGGGGGAAACCAATTAGAAAATAAAATTATCAAACGAAATGAATAGAATTAAAAAATATAGGACCTAACTTTAAAATAGGTACAAGTCAAGGGATCAAATTATTAATTAATTATTCATGGAATTAATTAGCATATGATAAATTTACTATTTTGGCCTTAATTAATGGCAAACGATTTATTATATTTATGACTATTTTTTTACCGATCATTATTGTTTGGAATGGTAAATTTATGTGTAGTGTCCTTAATCAAACGCACACATTCATCAAATGGTTCTTCATTTTTTCTTAACTCATTTCTCTTATTTTATTAATGGGTAATAATTAATCATGCTACAAATTTGCTTAATATCTCGATACTCACCTACAATTTTATTATTATAGATACAATTTTTCATATAAATCTAATAATGTTTTTCCCTAACATATTTAAGAAAGTAAAACCATATTATTTTTTAGTTTCGAATAAAGTTTTAGTGTCTCGACTGAGTAAGGGTATTTTTATTATATTTATGGCTATTTTTTTCCAATCATTATTATTTGGCATGATAAATTTATGTGTATTGTCCTTAACGCAACGTACAGATTCGTCAAATGGTTTTTTTTTTCCATCTTTTTGGCATTATGACACATTTTCTTAACTCATTTCTCTTATTTTATTCATAGCTAATAACTAAGCATGCTATAAATTTGCTTAATATCTCGATGCTGACCAACAATTCTATTATTATAGAAACAATATTTCATATAAATCTAATAATGTCTTTCTCGAAAATATTTAAGAAAGTAAAACCATATTTTTTTTTTGTTTCGAATAAAATTTTAGTGTCGACTGAGTAAGGGTATTTTTTTATTTTAGAAAATATTGGGAGACATTTATAATGATAATGGTGGGTGGGGGAAACTGGTAAGAAAATCAAAATACAAGACGAAATGAATATAATTTTAAAAATGTAGGACCTAACTTTAAAATAGGTACAAGTCAAGGGATCAAATTATTATTTAATTATTCATGGAATTAATTATCCTATGACAAATTTACTCTTTTAGTCTTAATTAATGATGAATGATTTATTATATTTATGACTATTTTTTTCCAATCATTATTGTTTGGCATGTTAAATTTACGTTTGTATTGTCCTTAACAAAACGCATAGATTCGTTAAATGGTTCTTTTTCTTTTTTTCATCTTTTTGACATTATGACACATTTTCTTAACTCATTTTTGTTATTTTATTCATGAGTAATAACTAAACATGCTACAAATTTGCTTAATATCTCGATACTCACCGACAATTCTATTATTATAGATACATTTTTTTCATATAAATCTAATAATGTATTTTCCGAACATATTTAAGAAAATAAACCATATTATTTTTTTAGTTTAGAATAAAGTTTTATTGTCTCGGCTGAGTAAGGGTATTTTTTATCAATTTAGAAAATATTGGGCGACATTTGTAACGATAATGGTAGGTGGGGGAAATTGATAAAAAAAAAATCAAAATACAAGACGAAATGAATAAAATTAAAAAATGTAGGACATAACTTTAAAATAGGTACAAATCAAGGGATCAAATTATCATTTAATTATTCAAGAAATTAATTAGCCTATGACAAATTTACTCTTTTGGCCTTAATTAATGACAAGTGATGTATTAAGTTAAGGAGTAGGTTTGTCCATACGTTAAATTCTAAGAGATAACCTAGACTTTTATAGATAGGTAGTTAGATACAAATTTGCTTAATATCTCGATACCCACCGACAATTATATTATTATAGACACAATTTTTCATATAAATCTAATAATGTATTTCCCAAACATATTTATGAAAGTGAAACCATATTATTTTTTAGTTTCAAATAAAGTTTTAGTGTCTCGATTGAGTAAGGGTATTTTTATTATATTTATAGCTATTTTTTCCAATCACTATTGTTTGGTATTGTAAATTTATGTGTTTTGTCTTTAACAAAACGCACAGATTCGTCAAATGGTTTTTCCTTTTTTTCATCTATTTGACATTATGACACATTTTCTTAACTCCTTTCTCTTATTTTATTCATGGGTAATAACTAAACATGCTACAAATTTGTTAATATATCGATACTCATTGACAATTCTATTATTATAGATACAATTTTTCATATAAATCTAATAATGTCTTTCCCGAACATATTTAAGAAAGTAAAACCAAATTATTTTTTAGTTTCGAATAAATTTTAGTGTCTCGACTGATTAAGTGTATTTTTATCATTTTAGAAAATATTTGGTGACATTTGTAACGATAATGCTAGGTGGGGGAAATTGATAAAAAAAAATTAAAATACAAGACGAAATGAATAGAATTAAAAAATGTAGTACCTAACTTTAAAATACGGACAAATGAATAGATCAAATTATTATTTAATTATTCATAGAATTAATTATACTGTGGCAAATTTACTCTGTTTGCCTTAATTAATGGCAAGTAATGTATTAAGTTAAGAGGTAGGTTTGTCCATTCATTATGTTTTAAGAGACAACCTAGACTTTTATAGTAGTTAGATTAGATTAGATAGATAGATTAGATTAGATACAAATTTGCTTAATATGTCGATACTCACCGACAATTCTATTATTATAGATACAATTTTTTATATAAATCTAATAATGTCTTTTTCGAACATATTTAAGAATGTAAAACCATATTATTTATTAGTTTCAAATAAAGTTTTAGTGTCTAGACTGAGTAAGGGTATTTTTATCATTTTAGATAATATTGGGCGACATTTGTAACGATAATGATAGGTGTGTGAAGCTTAAAAAAATCAAAATACAAGACGAAATGAATATAATTTAAAAATGTAAGATCTAACTTTAAAATAGGTACAAATCAAGAGATCAAATTATTATTTAATTATTAATGGAATTAATTTCCCTATGGCAAATTTACTCTTTCGGCCTTAATTAATGGCAGGTGGTGTATTAAGTTAAAGGGTAGGTTTATCCATACATTAAGTTCTAAGAGACAACCTAGACTTTTTTTATAGGTGGGTAGTTAAATAAAAATTCTATTATTATAGATACAATATGTCACATAAATCTAATAATATCTTTCACGAACATATTTAAGAAAGTAAAACCTTATTATTTTTTAGTTTCGAATAATGTTTTAGTGTCTTGACTGAGTAAGGGTATTTTTATTATATTTATAGCTATTTTTTCCAATCATTTTATTTATGGCTATTTTTTATAATCATTATTTTTTTAGAGTGGAGATACAATGGTTCTGAAAGCCGCAACCACATTCTTGACTGATAAACAAGGCTGACACTGATGGGCAACAACTTGGCTTTATATATGAAACAGTTCATGAAGTCTCAGGGAAGAAATTGATGGAAGAATGGAAATCGAAAGTAAATGGTCTCAAATAGACCAGAGGATGTGCCATAAAAAGAAGGCCAAACTCATCAAAAAAAAAAAAAAAAGAAGAAGTCGCAATGGTAAGTGTAACTTGTTAGACGACCAACTAACATGTAAGATCAAGAACACAAGAGAATAGAAAAGGGAAAAGAGGAGAGTTAGACTATGCGGTTGATATTGTAATCAAAAGAGATAAACAAGAGAGAGAGAGAGGGGAGTATAAACAAAGAGGATCAGAGAAAAACCAACTTGCTGTTGGAATGTTTATTTTCACATATTTATACAACACTAGGACCCTATGATACACTGGATATACATTAATGTAGTTTAGAAAAACTAACCAAGTACACTCTAATACATTCTCTGGGTACAATGAACTTGTGGGAATATTAACAGTATAACCATGTCAAAAATTGTTCTTATCACAACTTAGGAGGGATTACTCTTAACTCCCCTGAAGTTAAACACCGGGAGGACACTACCATGAAATCTCAGCAAACAATTCCCCCTGCAGCCTCGCTTCCTTCTGTTCCTGTTTATCCCAATAGTTTCGCTATATGACTTTATTGTGAGTGGTTGAAAGGACATTTAGAACTTAATGAATCCACCTCATTAATCAGTCCTTCGTATTGCCTCTGCAAGTATTTATAAAGACTTTCCCTCTTCATCTCTATTACTTGCAAACTATTTCCAAAAAAAAAATAAAACTATGATAGACACTGATACAATATTCCTTCTTTTCAAAATGTTACTTAGGAGTATTCGTAGTCTTCGATCAAGTTTCTCTCTCAACAACTTGGTATTACCTTTCCTATCCACCGAAAGTTGTTTGGTTAGTTTTGAGGATTCCTCTTGTATGGAGATTTTCCTCAACAACCATTTAGCATGCCTCTCCCAGACTCATGTGATCATGCTCATGTCAGCTGCTCCTTGTTAGAAATGTAGATGTTCTACATATCCTTACGCTGACGTGATTCTCCCTTGAGATCAGCACAACTCAAGGCAGCCAACTTTCAAAAGGTAGTCATGCTTGCTTGTGAAGGTCACCTGGGCTTAAGAGCCAGCTGAAGGGAGAAAGAAGAGCAGGCGACAGGATCACATATTTGAACTTTTTACAGTGTGGAGATCCCGTTTGGCTGCCTCTTTCGACTCAGACACTTGATATCGGACCTATATTCTCTTTTCCATCCAGTTTAAACAGTTTTTGGGTCCATGGTCCTCATAGGCATCTCCTTGTAACATTTTTATTTTAAAATGTATCAAGTGTTTAGATTAGTTATTTACTAGGAGTAGTTAAGTCACTGAAAGTTGTATCGAATCTTATAATCATTAGATCCTCATTGTTATATATTATATTTTGATCTAAATGAGAACTTGTTCAAGATAAATTTACTTCATGTTTATCTACTTTTGTTTGCCCACTCCTTGATAGCATGAAATCTTATGTTTTGCTTATGGACTCAGTACTTGTGTTTTTATCTCATATCCTCTTTTCTAAATCCACAACAGCAAACATAACTCTGTTGTTAACCCATCAGTAAACCAATCCTTAAATATTTGTAATCTTATTCAACAATATATAATTCTGATGAGAAGAAACCATGATCTACCTTTTAAAATAATAGTCTTATGAATCCGATCTATTCTTACAGATCAAATTCAGATAGCACAGAAGATAATAATATTTTTCCATTAAAAAAACTTCTATTGTTCAAAAGACTAAGTTGATTCTTATCATAATGACAATCTTTCGATCTTATCTGGTATCAACTACTATCATTATAACTGGATCAACTGGTATCTTAAAAATTGATTTTAACTTAGTTGAACAGAACCTTATTTTGCTCCAAAAGTCTAGAGTACTGGTAGAAATCTCATCATAAGAAATATTGTTGGAATATGAATTGCTATGATTTTGGATTTCTTTAGAAAGGACTGCTTCCTATGCTACTCCTTTTTCTCAGGAATGTAAGATCTCACCTTAACCCATGATGTTCTCGTGAATCTTCATTCTCTCCAAAAATCAGGTCTCAAATGTGTCACAACAGTAGACCTCATATCTGTTGTTGGCATGATGACCTTTTTGAGGAACTAGTAGCATCTGATGTTTCCTCTCATCAAGACAACTCTGCTCAATAACCTATTCCTTCTCTTTTCTTGATCAAATGACTTCCTTACCCTAAGGATAGTCATCATCTTAACTGTTGACCAAGAAAAGAAATATGTTCTTTCAATTCTTTACTTCTTGCCAAATTAAGAATGAGCAATTCGTGTCTTTGTGATACAAATGTTCCGACTAAGATGGCTGCTACCTTATATTTCGCCTCTAAATGTCCTTCTCAGTAATCATGATTTTGTTGAGGAGGAGCATATACTTTAGTTAATCTTGCTAACGAAGCTTATGGTTCATCCTTCCAAAAGCCAAGGCACCCAAAAGGATAATCTGCTGAAATGTTCTTCAATCAATTGGTATGAGAAGACCTCCATGTTTGATGTTCCATCATTTTTCATCAAGCCCACATATCTGCTGAGTTCATTAATTTCCCATCTATCAACTGGTAACAGTAGATTTTCATCACTGCCAATCACTTAATCATTTACATCAATTGGTATCAGCATACCTCAAACTTTGTGTCACTCTTTATCTCGCATCAATTGACATCATCAGATCTTCATCATTGCTGATCACAACATTTTGTTCAAACAGTTGGTATCAGCATATCTCAAATACTATTAATTACACCATCTTTCATAACAATTGATATCAGCAAATATTAAACTACTGATCGCGTCACATTTCCACAAATGATATCAGTAGACCTTCACCATTATTGAACGCAATTTTTTCTTAAACTGATCTCAGCAGATCTTCTTCACTACTGACCACATCATTGTGTTCAAACAACTGATAAACTCATCCATTCATAAATTGTATAAGCAAAATTTCATTCTAATCTTTCACTCCACTCCTTTTATCAATTAGTATCAACAGACTTCCATCACTACTGAATACATCTTCGTCTTATCAGTTGATATCAGCAAACTCCAATCACTTCTGATTACATTCCATCAGTAGACTTTTGTAAGTCCCGTTGGCAACTGACAAGGCTAGAGGGGGGTGAATTGTCTTTTAAAAACTTTGAGGGTGTCTTTTTAAAACATTAATAACTGGTAGCGGAATTTGTAATCTTGGCAGTCAGCTGATATTAGGTCAGCTGACTGATGTTTTAAAGGAGCTGAAGTTAGTGAAGATTGGTCAGCTGGTGACACAATTGTTTTTAAAAATAACTTTTAAGATAGATCACTGAATATAAAGAAAAGAACTGAAGAACAATTTATCAGAACAATTAAGTAAACAATTTATGTAAGTAGCTGGGTGACACTTATGTAGATCAAGACTTTTAAGTGTTAAATCAGTTTGTAAGAGCTGATGAAATAACTGACAAATATATTGAAGTGGTTCACAGTAAAACTGCTACGTCCACTACCAAGTTGGTCAAAGTTGGATTTTTGAAGTGCACTAATTTTATTAAAAATCTAATTGATCTCTAATGGATCAGTGTACAACAAAAGACAGGTGTTTAGGGAGTATGATTGAATACAATCAAACTCGTGAGACAAACTGACTGATTTCTAAAGAGTATGAAGTAAATCACTCAGTGTTTGTCCAAACTATAACTAGAAAGATAACTATCAGAGAAGAGTATCTAGCTAAAGTTTTTCAAGAAGACTAAGGCAGAGAGAATTTCTTTAAGAGTAGAATGCTTCAGACTTCTATATTTTTACTTCAAAAGATTCCTGAGGGTATATATAGATGATCTTAAAGTGTAGCCCATTGGGAACACGTTTGAATTTGAAATGCGTTAAGCTATCCATACGTATCTTCTCACAAGATCACAAGGATCCTGTTAGACAGATAATATACAGAATATCTATCAAAACACAAAATGAGAAAGTGTCAGTACAAGAGAATGTTCAAGAAAATAAGGTAAAGAAGCTGACACTTTAAAACTATGGTCAGCCGATAGAAGTGACTGACAAAGAGATATCCACAAGCTGACCAACAAGAAATAATTTAAGAAATGACTGACAATAAGTGAAATGATTTTAAGCAAATCTATTTTAAGGCAAGATTCAACAATCTCATCCTATTTGCTTAAAACCATTCACTTGAAAGCATAGAGTAATTAAAGAACTTATAATCCTGTAAAATAGATGTTAACGTACCAAGCAGATAACATATGAAATAAAGTAGCAGGAAATTAAAGCCAGGAATAAAGTAATTGTCTACTACAAGTAAAACGATTGTCTAAGAGGTTCAAGAGTTTAAGAGAGTGTTTAGTTCATTTAGAGTTCAGTGTTCATTCAGCTGTTGATGTGGATCCTTCAGTGGGCTTTCCAGCTTGAGCAGCAACGGATGGACCAATATCAGCTTCAGGTTCCTTTTCAGCATCATCATCTTCTTTTTCAGCTTATGTTTCTTCTCCTCCTGAATTGTTTAAAGCATAGCAGCTTCAGCATTGAAGGTCCTGGTTGCCCATTCTCTTTGGTAAAGCAGAATAGATCTCCAATCATCCATATGAGCTTCCCTCGGGGCACCAGTTGCAATAGCAGTCTGGACTTCAGCCGAGATTATCTGTGTAAGATTGGGGAGAAGAGATGTAAACTGTTGCCGGAGAGTGGCAAGCTGATTAGTGTGGTGCTTGAAGGTTGCTTTCATATGAAGGTGATGGACATAAAGCAAGTCCAATTTGGCTGAAACAGATAATACATTAGATGGAGAAAGACCAGTTGGTTCAGGAGCAGGTGGTGGAGAAGTTCCTGGGGCATCTGTAAATAGCTGAAAGTTTTGAATGTCCTCATCTTCTGAGCCAGTAGGAAAGAAAGTAGCCATAGGATATGCAAGAATAGGAGATGTGGGTGTCGTATCTGACTCAGGAATGATATCAGGGAAAATAGTTTTTTTTCCCTGTAGGCTGCTGGAGAGCTTGAGAAATGATGGCTCGTTGTCTCCGCGCCTTTCTGTAAGCCAACTGAGAAGGAGTGAGAAAGGATTCATCCATAGATGTGGACTTTGAGAAGTCAGAGGAGGAGGCAATGGAGGATTCTTCAGCTGAATCCTCAGTTGAAGAATAATCGGGCAGAGATTCCTGAATAGTATGAAGTGGGGAGGCAGATAGAGGAATAGCAGAGTGAAGAGATAAATCAAGAAGGATTATCAAAGGAGAAGTTGGGTTTGGGTGAGAAGAGAGAGTAGTATTCAGAAAAGTGGAAGGTTTAGGAGAGGGAATCACAATGACTTCTGGTGTTGAAGGAAGAATAGCATCAGCTAGTGGTTCAGTTAGTAAAAGGGCGAGAGACCGACAACGAGTGGTGATCTTTGGAATGGCCGGGTTCGGCGATGGCGGATACATAGGTGATCGACATCTTTGGTGTGGCCACCGAGTGGGCCGATATATGAATTGGTGCAGGAATACGGGCAGAGATTAGAAGGACTAAGGATGAAGCTGCAGCTGTTGGTACAAAGGTAAGTAATGGAATGGATTGTAGGGTAGTAGTAAAAGTGGGGAGAGAATCAGCTTGGGTAGAAACAGGTAAGATAGTTAAAGAAACAGCAAAAGGAACATTTGAGGGTACTGCAAGAGGGGTTAAAGGTATTGGCTCAGAGATTAGTGGAGCAGGATCACTGGTGAATATATCGGGAAATGCTGTGGACTGAGAAGCTCCTCCTTGAATTGAGGCCATCTGTCTGTGGAGCTCAATGTACGATTGATTGGCTGAATTAACAGCATCTTGAACATATTTGTTTGTGGCCCTTTGAATTCTTGCTAGGTGTGTTGGGTCAATTGAAGGTTGATCCCAGTCTTGATGTAGCACATCATCTTCTGGCAAAGTTGTTCTTCCTACTAGATAGGGATCATCATGGCGTAAGGCAGGAAGTTGATGCACCTTGTTGTAAATGGTCCAAGCCAGAAAGATAAGTTCATCTTGAACAAAACAGTCATTTGATAGATATAATCTATTCCAAAGAAGAGGAAGGGCATCAAAGTACTTGCCATAATTGGCCACCAGATCTTCTTGGGTTAGGTTGGGAGTGGCAAGATACAAGACATATGGTCTTCTTTTAAATTGTGGTCAATGTATTTGATTGGATTGACAGGAGGCTTTTCATTTTTCTTCTCTTCATGAAAAGAGAGAAGAAATTGGACAAAATATGGAAGATGGTCAATGGGAAATACCCAATTTGGAGGGATGGGAACATGATTGGCTTGGTAGTATGAGTGTCTTGGATGGAAGGTAGGATTCATAATATGAGGGAAAATTTTGATAGGGGCAGTGTTTGGGAATCTAGGATTTGAAATAGGAGAAGCTGATGCAGGATCAGTGACTAGGATGTCTTGGTTTGGAGAGAAAGGAACGAAATTACCTAGATTTAAATCTGGGTTTCTTCTCAGTCTTTTAGGAGCATGTTCAACGGCTAGAATCAGTCTTCTTCGCCTGGTTCTTTGAGGTGCAGAGATGAGAGAGATGTCAGCTTGTTGCACTTCAGCTGACTGACCACCTTCAGTTTGCTGATTAGCTACAGCTGGTTGAGCAATGTCAGCTGATTGACCAATTTCTACTAGCTGACCAACTGCCGGCTGACCAATTTCAGCTTGCTGACCAACTACAACTAACTGACTTGTGGATGTAGCAGTGAGACCTGGGGTCCTTGTCCTTCTAGGTCTTCGACCCGGTTGAGCTGTAGGGATTTCTTGACCAAAGCGGCTGGATACATTAGCTCGCTTGATGTCAGCAGCCAAATACATCTTGATTCTTACAGGCTCCAAATCTCTAATGGTCAGAAGACAATGTTGAAGAGCAGGAAGGGATTGAAGAAACTGGTTGATGATAAGATGATGTGTGAGTCTTGGGTTACCAGTAGCCATATTCTCCTTGTACTTGGCTATGTTAGTCTTTACACATTCAACCAAGACTACACCCCAGTTCATTTCAAAATTCTCCACAATAGCTTCCATGAGAAATAGCTGAGGCTCAGTAATCTTTTCATGTCCACCAGACTTGATGATGAGACATTTGTCTAGCACAATTGCAAGGGCATAGTGGAGAGGAGCGAATCTGGTCTTGTGGCTATCAAAGGCAAGCTCTACTGGTACTTCGCCTCTCATGTAATTTTTTGTTTGGTCCTACAATATTTTAAAAAATTAGTTTGATCCTACATACTGCACTTTATTGGTAGATTCCCTTCTCGTTACCATTACAATTCCCATCAATTTTTTAATGACAAAAGTACCCTCATCTTTAATGTGTGGGATTGATTTTCATTTACTGAACACTAGATCTTCGTAACCGTGCCTATGGCATGGTGCCAGTATTCTATCTGTCTCTCTCTCTCTCTCTCTCTCTCTCAACACTATCTCTAACCATGGCCGTCCTCTCTCATTCTCCAGATTTTGGGTTGAGAAAATCTCCCAAAATCATGCATATTTCTGGCAAAACCCACCTCAGTTTCTCCAAATTTTCTTTTTAACTATTAACACTAAATCTCGATTCTTTACCCACAATGAAAAACTTTCTAGCTGTGGAGCTTTGTGTATTTTGAAATTCGTCGGCGAAGAAGTTGTTTTGGGTGTTTTGAGATGGATAAATTGGGAGGAAAAAGGAGAGCAAAGATGGGTTTGAATCGTTTGAAAGTAGAATGAGTTCTTCAAGTAAATTGAGTTCTGATACATCGTCAGATGCAAACCCTTCCAGCAGTAACCGTCAATAAGAGAGTCAAATACAAGGGATTGGGAAGTAAGATCAAAATCAGTACCCTTACAATGAGTGATCAATGATAATATAATATGGGTTAGTTGGTCGAGTTCGATTAGTAAATCCAAGATGGGTTTTGCGTGTAAAACAAGCCTGGACTGGGATAAATACCAGGTGAGTTTGTAGTAGGCTTGGAGATCAGGTCGAAATCTTGCATTTTTAACAGTCCAACTAAAGAAATTGAGTGAGATTTTTGGTTGGTTTTGGATGTTTTGGAGGATTCGCTGAAACAAACATGGATTTAGTTCGGATGAAATATTGAAGGTTCGAAGAAGTTAAGGCTAGTTGTGTCTTTGCAAGAGAATAGATGAGATTTGATGGACTAGTTGGTTTTGTTTGATTTCGGCTCTTCAATAGATAGTTGTGACCCTAATAAGATCAACCCTGTTAGTCCTGAATTTAACAAGCTTAGATTTTCTCGATCCTAACCCTTTTTTGTTACGGTTTAGTAGGGTCAGTCCTACAAAGCATCTCTAGAAGTGACAGAGACAAATCAAGCTCAAAGACCATTTGCCCATCCATTTAACACAATGGTACTTTGGACTTTTTCAAGTAAAATTAGACGACAAATGTAATGTTAACTGGGAGATGGGGAAAATCTAACAAAAAAACTCAATATGTAAGACCAAACTAAATCTTTTTAAATTGTAAAACCAAACAAAAATTTTAAAGTAAGTCGAATGACCAAATAAGTATTTAAACCTCGTTTAAACATGTGAAATTGGTTATAGTGGACTATGAAAGTTCTTATTGTTACCAAGATACCGTTAAACTTGTGAAATTTCCTATAGTTGATTAAGAAATTTGTAATTGTGATATGACAAATCTTCTTTGCCACTAGTATTCGACATTTGTACAAATGGTTTGTTTCATGCAAAAGAAATCTTCGTAAAATGATTTGTGTCTTTACTAGCATCTCATCCGTGCGATGCTCGAATTTTATAAAAAGAAAAAAATAAATTTCTTAGTGACTACAATATATGAAAACGAAAACAAATAATTAAAACGTACTTTTTAAAAAGTGAATTTCATTATAGAGTATTAAATTAATAAAAAAAATATTGTTATACATTTTAGAATACTTCTTTACATATTACATTAATATTGGTTCTTGAACTTGTGCGATTAGTGTCACTATCTATATCACATACTGAAATTTGAAGGCCTTTAAGATTGATAGTTTTGAACAAAACGACATAAAAATGACTATGACTAAAAACATAATTTTTTTTAAAGGAGCCCTATTGACAAAAAAAAATTACTTAGCGAAAAAGGCAAAGGCATAATCAAGTAAATACTGATTTTGAGGTCACAAAGTCGGCTGATTGGTTGATAAAGCTAGGAGAGGGCAGCCCTTTTGTGGACGAGATCGAGAATATGGCACCCGCGCATGGGGTCATCTTCCCCAATTTTGATAAGTATTTTGGGAAGGCACGGGTAGACGACTGGCTCAGATCTTTTGAAGTACAGGTCCGCATGGTCACAGACAACGAGCCTTTCAAAATGAGAGCATTTGCAATTTTGATAAGTATTTTGGGAAGGCACGGGTAGACGACTGGCTCAGATCTTTTGAAGTACAGGTCCGCATGGTCACAGACAACGAGCCTTTCAAAATGAGAGCATTTGCAGGTGCTCTTTAAGGATAGGCTCAACTATGGATGAGAAGAATTCCCCAGGGATCGGTCAGCAGCTGGGCAGTGCTCAGGAAACACTTTTTGGCCGAGTTCGACACGACAGGACCTCAACCCAAAGGCTGGCAAGATCTATCCAAGATCAAGCAGGGGCTTAACAAATCCTCTGCTATTTATTTGGAGAGATTCAACAAGGAGCTCGAGCATGTGGCCGAGGAAAGCGATGTAGAGATTATATTGTATTTTCTAAATGGAATGCAATCCAGCGGCCTAAAGACCAATCTGGTAATGCATCCTTAGGCTTCGTGGGTAGAAATGTTCACCAAGGCTCAGCTACACTGCATAACTGAATCCTCTAAGGATGATAAGTGTAAGGGGAAAGACAAGACTCAGGCAGCTCGACCACACCAGCTACTCCAAGCTCGAGAAGCACTTATCCCCGCAGAGATAGGAACTAAACCTAAACTCCTGGATAGAGGTTCAGAGAGCCACAGTTCATTCCGGTGAACGCCCCTCGGGAAGAAATAATGATGTAAATCGGTGAGGACCTACTCAAACCTCACTCGCTCAATCCCGAGTATGCTCATCTCGGGACGATACCAAATATGGTGCCTACCATAATGACAGTAGGCATGAAACGGAGAGCTGCCAGGTATTGAAGTGGGAAATTCAATATCTTATCAATGCAGGTAAGCTTGACCATTTTAAAAGGGAGAACAACGCTGGTAACAATCAGCGAGCACCACCTGTCCGAGGTGGTAGAGGGGGATCTGCCCCTCAGATTCAAGGAAAAGTAAATATGAGGAAGAAATTCCAACTAACACTCATCTCGGTAGACACATCTATTCCCTGACCATAACTGTCAACATACCATCAGTCCAGCAAGGAAGGGAGCCCGCCTCTACTTCACTCGTAATGAGCTCGCGAGCACTCCTCTGGCCTCCAAGCAAACACTGGTGGTCTCCACCCTCGTCAATAACTGGCTGGTTCACAAGGTCGTAATTGATATAGTACCGTGCATGGGCATTATGCATAACTCATGCTTCAAGGGGTTAGAGCTGGTAGATGCCCACTTAAAGCCATACTCAGGCACATTGGAGGGCTTCACCAACAACCGGGTAGGGGTAAAAGGAACCATCGACTTGGATGTCTTCCTTTGAGATGGGGCACAGACACATACAGAGATCCTAACTTTCCTATTTATAGAGCTCATCAAGACCCCCTAGAGCTGTATTTTGGACGCGTCGACCATGGCTAAATTCCAGATGGTTGCCTCAATCCCGTATCAAAATGCCAAATTTACTGCTTTTGGTACTGTAATGATTTTATTATCGATGAAGTCTTGGAAGGCATGCCTGAGCAGGTAGCATCTGTCGGTGAGATGTCAATTATAACGATGGTATTCAAAATACTAGCGTGATTCCATGTGTCGGGTAATGGGTTTGGGGGTTTATAACCCTTGAGTGGTTTGAGCTAGACATGGGCCCACAATGTTCGCAAAATCACGAACCTTGAAGTAGGTAGAGCATCATAATGCCTTTATCCATTTTTTTGTTCCTTCTTTCCTTTCAGATGAGACGAGATGTTTGACTGGGATTTGGTTGCTAATTGGGATGATTGTAGATCAATCCTTTGTCTTTGACTGGAGTAGTATTGTGCAAGAAACACATTCTATCTGTTTCCATTTGAGGGTTTCGGTCCATTCTGGTGAGCTTCGTGTAGAGATGTTATATTGATTATTCCAGTTGGGGTCTAACAAATCAGTTGTTGGTTAAGGGTTGTTGCAGGGTCATGGATGAAGTAGCTCATTGGGTTATTGATAGGGGATGTTCGTTGGTGACAAAGCCTGGGTAGAGAGTGTTAGGTCGGTGTTTGGAAGTAGATACTTTAAGGAAAACTCAGAATGTTTTGGTTTGGAATGATAATGTCTTGGCTAAAGGGGTTGATGTTTGAGGGAAAACATTTTATGTTGTGGTAGGAAAATTGACTTTTGGGAGACCAAAGAGATTGTCATCTAAGGGTTTCAATTTTTTGATTCGCTGAGAAAACTGGGTGAAAATTTCTGTTAAACCTTCAAAAATATTTCCGACCATCTGGTTTAAATTGTTACCCTTTCCATATGGGTATCCAATTCTCATTTTAGAAAATCCTGGAATTCAGGATTTGAGGCGAACCTGGGAACTTCTACTTCGGTGCCAATAACAGTCTGTTCATCTTCAGCGGCCATTCTACCCAAACTGTTTTTGCTGAACTGATCTCTGTATTCAAACTCAAATCTGTACCGTCTGAACTTCCTTCTGTTCTTAAGCTCAAATTTGTTCTGTCTAAACAACCTTCTAATCTTGAACTCAAATCCCTTTTCAAACGACCAGTACTATCTCTTCCCTTCTAGATCTGGGCTAGGTTTCTAAGGGAAAAAGGGTCGAAGAACGTATGTCTCAAAAACTTGGTTTGGAAAGTACAATGTGCATTTTTATTTAATGGACATTTTTTTGTTTTTTTCTTAAAGTTGGTCGGACAATCATAGCTTTGTTTTGACTGATCTCTTTATTAGGTCCTAGAACAATGGATTTTTTTCTCTAGAGTGTAAGACCTTCGTATTCTGCCTACCTTTCGACTTCCCAAGATCGAACAAATCCTAGGTGAAGGGCGTATACTCTTTCTGGGACACATCATTCGAATCGTTCTAATGAGATACCATCAAATTCATTGATCATTCCCAGTGCATTTTGTTTGATCAAGAAAATATATTTTCTATATATATATATATATATATATATATATATATATATATATATATATAGAAAATAACGGCGCTTTGTTTTAAATGTTATTTGAGCATAATAACGACTATGTTTGTATTTATAGTTTATATATCTAAATATTACCGATACGATGATATATTATAAATTTAACTAGATAAAGTTATACTAACATTATCTATAAACATGCATAGTTATTTTATTTACATTTTTTTTATTATTTACTATATTATACTAATATTTAACTAATTATAACATTATTATTAATTACTATTTACACACATAAATAATATAATTATTCTACATTTTATCTAAAATAGCGGGAAAAGACTAGTAGGTGAGTACCTACCTCTTGAAGCATGAATGTTTGAACCCCGTATATACGCCTAGGCTTTAGCCCACTAGGCATTTGAAGTCTTTAGGTGTGTTTCTCCTATCCTTCTGAGAAAGGAAATCTTTTTTATATTATCATCATCATCATCATCATCAATATATCATCATTATCTTTTGCGAAATTCTTGCAGTGTAACAGTATTTTGTGGCTTTGGGATTGGCTCGTAGGGGCAAGGACTGAGGCTCGGATGGATCGCTCAGGGCGAGGAGGGAAGCTACTTCTTCTTTGACAGAGGGAGAGAGCTCTTCAGGTGGTGTGTGTGTGTGAATGAGTATGTGGGAGTGTGTGTGAGTGTATGTTTGAGGGTGTGGTGTGTGTGTGTGTGTGTGTGTGTGTGTGTTGTAGTCTTTTCAATTGAGAAGTCGAAGGCTTTATTTAAAAGAGGAAAACGTGATTGGCAACCGACGGATGCCATTCGTTTACAGATAATGCATGGCAACCGACGGATGCCATTCGTTTACAGATACTGCATGGCTCCACGTGTAGGCTCAAAAAGAGGACATAAGGAAGGAGGGTGCAGCTCCTACCCTTGGGAGCAGCTCCAAGGATGGTGCGGCTCCTTTTGGTTTTCACGGTCAAATCATAGTTTCAGTTTAGGCCCTTTTATAGTTTGTTGTTTTCGGTTAACTCCCATTAAGTCCTGTTACCTGATATTAACGGAAAGTAACGTCAGTTAGTCCAATCAATTTATAAATTATATTTTTATCATTGTTTTAAGACATCATATCGTAGGGTACGAAATTGGGTTGTTTACACTAATGTCAAACAAATTGTATTTAGAATCACAATTAAATTTTGATGTATAAGTCCAGTGATCATCATCCCAATTATCCTATGTATCATAGTGTAATTCATAAATCTTCAAAGATCTAAGAAGTATATAAGAATTAAAATTATTTAATAAATTAAATTTATACATAATAGTTTTATTTCTAAAATATAACCAAACAACATAATTGTCATTTTTATCATATATATATATATATATATATATATATATATATATATATATATATATATATATATATATATATAAACAATAGAGAATATTATAGGCAACATGAATAGAAAAAATTTTCCACACAAAATACCATAATGACTTATTTTCCTTAGGTGTAATGTTATCATATAGTAAAACATTTATAAGAGGTTTATGGTCACAATTAGGAATATGATAGGTATGATGTGTTTTTCTTTTTCTCAACGGTAAGTGAATTGGATTGGTTAAGACCTTTAATATTTGACTTTCAAATCACTTTTAATGTCAACATAATTATAAAGACTATAAAATTTCGAAGGATTTAAATTATACGAATTTTTGATTAATAATTTTATAATAGGCACGAAATCTGAGTTTATATTTAATAAGAATTTCTCATGATCAATGTCTAAGTGTGGGGGTATTTGAAAAGCGAGTTTCATACTCACTATTCATTTGGGTCCTAGTGTTTTTAAGAGTTTCAATGACCAAGGGGCATTGTCAACATATTGGAAGCATTCTGGGTAAATGTGGACTTCATGGGGGTGAAAGTGCAAAAAGCTAATTTAAG
This sequence comes from Codonopsis lanceolata, assembly GCA_013146195.2. Classification (NCBI taxonomy): domain Eukaryota; kingdom Viridiplantae; phylum Streptophyta; class Magnoliopsida; order Asterales; family Campanulaceae; genus Codonopsis; species Codonopsis lanceolata. The sequence goes on from JABEVN020002906.1 coordinate 18,814, forward strand.
ATGGCGTTGATACGTGCCAGCGTTGTTTCCAGAGATGTCCACAAATTTCAACGCGCTAGTGCCGCTTATTCAAGCACCTGGGCGCTGTGACGTTTTACTGAAGGACCAATTTATATTTTTTGTATTTTTTTCTTTTCCTAGAAGTTTGTATAAATAGGAACCCTATTTCTTTTCCTAGAAATTTGTAGAAGAAAGAGAACAAGAGTTTTCAACTTTGATACAATTTCAAGTTTGATTTCTTGTTCATCTCCCTGCTTGTTTATTATGATATATCTTTCGAATACTATGATATTGTTTGTTTGTTTCGGTATGAACTAACTTCATCATGCTAGGGTAAGGGTAGCCAATTCATGAATGTGTTGTGATTGATTCAATTTAAACTCTAGATTGGATTATAATTGTGAGTGTAATTTCTTGCGCTTAATGCCTTGAAAGAGTAGCTACCTTTTGATTGATTTATTTCGCATGATTGAGACTATGCAGAAATTTCGTGCATGTATGATCTAAGAGATTTCAACGTGGACTTAAATTCATGCTAGAGTTAGATGAATTAGTGCATGCAATTAGTCATATTGAAATCTAAGCGGATTTGATATGGTTTAATGTATTATTCTCTTTCTAAATTTACATGGATAAAGCGTAGGTTGTTAGAAGATAACAGAATTGCTATTGTTGGATGAAAGAGTAATGATTAATTAAAGAAATTCCTTTGTCACATGGATAATCAATCGAATCCCAAAGTTGTTGAAATCGTTGCATGGAATTGAATTGGTGAACCTATCCCTAGCGTTCCTCTCTCATTGTTATCGCATAATTGTGATTTACCCGCTTTTAGTAGTTTATTTAGTTTTAGTTTAAAAATCTCAAAACTTTCGTTCTCTAGATTAACGGAAATAATAATTCATTTTCATAGCCAGTTCCTTGGGTTCTATAATCCGTAAATTCTTACACTATATTACTTGAAACTAGTGAATTTGTTAATATATAGTAGGTTTTGGCCACATCAGCGGCTAACAGAAAAAGAGGAAGATAATTACAAATAGTTTAGAGGAATTCTAAATTTTAGTTTGAATCTTTCAACTATCATCAGAGAAGTATTTATTTAGCCCATCATATATAGTTTAGAGGAATTCTAACCTTATTTCATGCCCAATGTTGCACTTTTTGTGGGACTA
>JABEVN020002907.1:0-19988 GCA_013146195.2 Codonopsis lanceolata
TCAATCAACTCTATAAACTGCCGGCGTCAGCTTGCGAGAGATATGGGCCGCCTGCGGGATTACGCCCTCTTGCCTCAACGACAAAAACTTCTGATATCTTCTGGCGGAAGAATTTTATCAAAATGGAGCTCATGAACGGGCGCGCTCTTCGTGGGTGGATTCGAGGCGTCCCATCTCTATCACCGCTAAATCAATCTCCACCATCATCGTGCATTACGGTGGAGCTCTTTCGGCAACCATGGTTGAGGCTTTACATGCACAGGAAGCCATGAGGGAGAGCACCTCAGGGAGCCACAAGGAAAAATGCTCGAAATTTGTTCCTCTTGGCGTCTATTGCACCGGCCACCTTCTAGACAAGGGGCTCTATTCAAGTGGAGCATGACATGTTTACCGACCAACAAATCAACGACCGGTGTTGTATTCCTCCAAGCTAACGTCTCAAGCTGGGGGCTCATCATTTTCAACGAGCTAAAGCGTGGGTGGAGAAAGCTAAGAACAACCCCACTGCAAGCGCCCCTTCGTCGGTGATCAATGCCTTTTGAGGATGATGCAAACATCAACTCTTCTTTGAAAGAAGATGAGTTGTTCACGATGGCCAAGGAGCAACTCACGGCCTCGTTTTTCGATAAATACAGAATCGAGAACAAGCGGCATGCTGAGAAAGGTCTACCGCCCGGTCTCTCTTGACAAAGTGGCCAAGCTGCACCTATCTTGGTCACCCGCTTCAACATGGAAGCACAGCGGCGGCAGGACCTACAAAAGGCCTCACAAAAATTTGTGATCAAGTGACACGGACCTCCATCTAAAGGCCAAAGGCACAGGTGATGAATGACATTGCTAAGGTCCAAAATGGCGGCCAGGGCAAAGCCAAGAAAACAAGGAGGTAACTCCAGCGAAGAAGGCTTGAGGCCAAATGGATCGAAAAGGAGATGAAGGAAGGCCGGAGAAGAAGGCACCGAGGCCAATCCGGCCATTCCTCTCCTCCATCTACCCAAGCTAAGCCATCCTCTCGGCCACCTACCTAATCCGGCCAACCACCTCACCATCTCTGCATCCACTCCCAAACCAAAAGCGAAGGAGACTTCGTAAAGCTTTGAACCAGGCCACCGGATCGATCCTCCAACCTCTACCGATGAAGCAGCTGAGTCTCCTATTCAGCCTCTAAGGAAGAAAAGGAGAGCTACCGGTCCCCCATCTTCTACCGCCCAACCATCTACCGACGCCCAACCAACTACCGACGCCCAAACCTTACCTATCAACCGCTTCGTCTATTCGCCGAAGTCATCTACTCGGAGGAATTCACCACCTCCCAGAGGAGTCTATCGAGGAGGGCCTCAAAATCGGGAGGAGCCAGCCCCATCTCCTCCTCCTCCCTCACCTTTCAACTACTCACTGACCCATCTACCCCTTCCCCACATCACCAATCCCATCCAACTTTATCAACCACACCGTAGCCCTTAGACCTCGGGCTGCCGCTAAGTTCCTCTTCGAACTTTCGCCAAGAGTGCATCTCTTCATTCCTACCTCTCAAACTTCTCAACCTTCTCAACCTCCTCAACCTTCTCTTCAAAAACCAAAATCCCTCTTCTACCCTGCCCCTTCCTTCTGGTTCTCTACCGAACCCATTCCCCAATCCTCCCATTTCAGTGACAATTCTGACACTGATATGGAACTGGATTCCCCACCAACCCCACCTACACCTTCCCCTATAACCATATCCTCTTCCACCAAAACCATACCAACCCAAGACTCATCCCTCTTCGCCTCGAGAACTCCCCCCATGCCCTTCAGCCTGCGACTCTGCCTCGGTAGGCACCATTCACATTGGCCAAGCATCTACTTCCCATCGGCCGACCAATGATGAAGTTTTGTCCCTGATGCCATCTACCGGCTAGAGCGAGCTTACAAGCATATCTACGCTACATGAAGTAGCCACCGCTGAGGCCGAGGCCAACGGCGGATCGCCACTACTCTTCGACAATTTCAAGAGGATGTATGGACTCGTTTTGACAGATGCGACGACTTCACCGATGTCAAGATCAACCTCGAAGCTCAATCGGGATGAAGGTTGCCGTATCATAGGCTCCATTTTCTACGAGTTATTCCACGCCATCACTCTCCATGCTCAGGCCATGGTCGCCCTCCACTCGGAACTCAACAACCTCGCCGCAACTCGCTCACGATATAATGAATGCCAACCGTGATCGTGATCCGCCATCACGGAGGAGAAGCAAATGAGGTCTATCAACGTGAATCTTTGATGGAAGAGAACGGGCGCCTTCGTGAAGAAGCGGACTACCGTTCTCGTTTCACTGGACCTCGGCGATGGATGACCGAATACCAACGCAGATTGGAAGAGCTAGAGCGAAGAAAGAAGAAAAGGAGGTCGGAGACAAAGGCAAAGGGAAAAGACCTTGGTAGCTTATGTATCTTTTCTTCCCTTTCCTTTGTATTTATCTTATTTTTGAAAACTTCGTTGAATGTAAACATCTTGTTTATAAATACGGATGATTACTTGTTTTTCAAAATTTTTATTGTTTAAATTTTTGCCGCTTGACATTATCTATTTAGAATTTAAACATTCTCGCTTAAATTTATTTAAACCGCCGCTAACTCGTGTGATGTTCTTTGACTCTCTTATTCTTGTATGCACTTAGATTAGTCCCTGCATTTGAGGTGTTATTCTGTTAATAGAGGCATGTCTTCCGATTACTTAATATATAAAACTTTCTAAGACATGTTATTATCTATCAAATAGTTTGTTGTAAAACCCTCATTTGTAGTAATGATGACGGATATAAATAGGAGGAGATTGTTGATTCTTTTATTAGGTTTATATCTGATCAAGTACATTACATTAGTTTTATACTTGATGGCTAATCGAGGTTGCGTATCGATTAGCGTGGCAACGTGTATAGAACTTTGCCTTGTATAGTTTTTATAGGACTTTTTCAAAAGACCCTTCTCGGCTTCACCCGGAAGACTGCTCAAAGCTTAAGATCGGTATACCTCGTGTCGGTGATGCGCTTTACGTGTCTCTCCAAAGAAGCTAAGCCGGATTAATTCAAACTTATTCCTATATATTGTTTGAATTAATCCAAGTCATCTCGACATGTCAAGCCGCCGAAAGCAACTTTCAAAAGCGAGGGAAGACTTTTTCGTCTTGAGCGATGAAAGCGAGTGCTGCATCCCCCTACTTTCGCTACATCTCTCAAATCGACACCAAATCGCCCACTTTTTGAAGATCTCGAAATGATTATCTGCTCTAGATAATCTGAAAGACGAAAATCCTTGACGTGACCCCATGCATTTAATGCATTTATGAATAGAAATTTGTTAAAGTCTTCGTCCCTCTCAACCAGGTTCTTTTGAAGTGCACTGCTATAAATACGCCATTGAAGACTGGAACAAGAGACAAGCGTATGCAGAATCAATCGAACACTTAAAGAATTGCTCTGAAACTTCATAACTCCTAGTCTTTCATTTCGGTGGTGCATTCAATAGATCCTTAACATATCTAGAAGTCCTCGTCAACAACAAGAAGTCGCTTCATCAACATTTATTGCTTTATTCTTCTTGTTGTTAACTTCCATTAACTATACTTCAGCACGAATTAAATATCTTGTATTTACAGATATTTAATTCCCTAGACCCAAAAATAAGTCAATATTTTGTACACGATCCATTAGGGATATTCTTTGTAATTGATATAAGTGGAAAACATAGTGCACAATTTAAATCCAAGGTTGACTGCCTTGGTGGTGGACGTAGCACTCATTATAGTGTGAACCATCCCAAAATACTTGTGTCATTCCTTACTGTTTGTCATTTATTTGAACTGCTTAGTTTCATTGTTTATATTATCCATTTCAGCAGAACTTAAGTAATCTATAAAAGGTCTACCGGTAGTCCTTATCGGCAGACCTGGAACTATTTTCTTGAAGGTCTTCCGCTACTTGATTCTTTTCATAGATTGCAAGTAATTTTCAAGGAACTTACTTAAAAGTTTTTAAAATGTTAATAAGCTATTCAACCCCCCCCCCTTCTAGCTTATTATTGTGCTCATTGGGACCCACAAGAGAATTAAAACTCACTTCGATAACATTGCAACTAGCAGACCGATCAGTTAAGCACTCATTAGGAATTGTGGAAGATATCTTGATTCAAGTAGAGAAATTAATTATGTCTATTGATTTTGTGGTACTTGAAATGGAAAATCGAGTTAATTCTACCAAAGAATCACCTCCTCTTCTTCTTGGAAGATCATTTATGGCTACAGCCAATACAGTGATCAATGTTAAGAATGGAAAATTGTCCACGACTGCTATGGGAGAAACAGTTGAAATTTATGATAAATGTGTTACAAGAACACAAAGAAACGATAGGATGAACCTTAACTGATTTGAAGGGTATAAGTCCCACTAAGTGTATGCACAGAATTCACTTTGAAGACGATGCTAAACCTTCAAGAGAACACCAAGGGTGTTTGAACCCTCACATGGAGGAACCCATGAGAAAGGAGGTTCTTAAACTTCTAGATGCGGGTAGCATTTACCCCATTTCTGATAGTAAATGCGTAAGTCCTGTTCAGGTAGTTCCAAAGAAATCTGGAATCACAGTGATTAAAAATGATAAAGATGAGTTAGTGCCAACTATGACTGTTATAGGTTATAGGATGTGTATTGATTTGAGAAAACTCAACGCTGCAACTAAGAAAGACCACTTTCCATTACCATTCATAGATCAAATCTTAGAGAGATTAGCTGGTTATGAGTTTTATTGCTTTTTAGATGGATTTTCTGGGTATAATCAAATTTCAATAGCCCCAGAAGATTAAGAAAAGACAACTTTCACATGCCCCTTTGGTACTTTTGCGTATAGAAGGATGCCTTTCTGTTTATGTAACGCTCCAGCTACTTTCCAAAGATGCATGATCTCCATCTTTTATGATTTAATTGAAAAGTGTTTTGAAGTATTTATGGATGATTTTTCTGTTTATGGAGACTCTTTGGACAAATGCCTAGATAATTTGACTTTAGTACTTAAGCAATGCCGCAAATCTAATTTTACTCTTAGTTGGGAAAAAGTCATTTTATGGTAAATCAAGGAATTGTTTTAGGACATATTGTGTCAAAGAGAGGAATTGAGGTTGGCCCAGCTAAAGTAGAAGTTATTTCTAAACTACCCCCTCCAGTTTTGGTAAAAGGTGTTAGAAGTCTTCTTGGGCATGCTGGTTTCTATAGACGTTTCATTCAAGATTTTTCAAAATCTGTAAACCTTTGTGTAATTTGCTTGTGAAAGAAACAAAATTTATTTTTGACAAGGATTCTTTAGAGGTTTTCAATTTGTTAAAAGAAAAATTAACAACTGCTCTGATTTTATCTAGCCCTAACTGGTCCTTCCCATTTGAAATTATGTGCGATGTATCGGATTTTGCCATAGGAGCTATTCTAGGTCAAAAGATTGATAAGAAACCACATGTAATTCATTATACTAGTAGAACTCTGAATGATGCCCAACTTAATTACACAACAACTAAAAAAGAGTTTTTAGCAGTAATTTTTGCCCTAGAAAAATTCAGATCTTATCTGTTAGGCTCCAAGGTGATTGTTTATTCTGATCATGCTGCTTTGAAATATTTGTTGACTAAGAAGGATGCTAAACCTAGATTGATTAGGTGGATGCTCTTACTTCAAGAATTTGATATTGCAATCAAGGATAAGAAAGGTTGTGAAAACGTAGTAGCTGACCATTTATCAAGATTGGAACTTTGGCCATATTTTGAAAAGCATTTGATTGATAGTAATGTTCCGGTGAGAGATGTTTTTCCCGATGAGCAATTGTATTCAGTAAAAATTGGTGAGCCTTGGTATGCCGATTTTGTAAATTATATTGTGGCAGATGTAGTGAATCCTGATTTTGGATATCATGAACGGAAGAAATTTCTTTCCGAAGTTAAAAATTATTTTTGGGACGAACCTTGCTATCAAACGTGGTCTAGATTTAGTGATTAGGGGACGTATTCCAGAAGAGTAATATCATAGTGTGCTATCTTTCTGTCATGGTTTTGCCTGTGGTGGACATTTTAGTGGTGAAAAGACTGCTAGGAAGGTATTACAGTCGGGCCTTTATTGGCCAACCTTATTCAAAGATGCTCATCAATTTGCAAAGAGTTGTGACAAATGCCAAAGGACAGGGAGTATAAGTTAGAGAAACAAAATACCTCAAATTAATAATTTGGTTGTGGAAGTTTTTGATGTTTGGGAAATAGATTTTATGGGACCTTTTCCTGTCTCCCAAGGATTTGAGTATATCTTGGTAGGAGTGGATTATGTATCAAAATGGATCGAAGCAATCCCAACACGAAATAATGATGCTAAGACAATGATAAAATTTATGTGTGCAAATATTTTTAGTAGATATGGGATGCCAAGAGCAATAATAAGTGATCAAGGGACCCATTTTATTAATAAGTTAGTTTTTTTATTTATTTATTTTATTTATTTATTTTTTAGAGAAGCATGGACGGCACCCTGCGGAATTTATTCAGAAAATTAAAAAAAGAGTACAAACTTGAGGGGGACAACCAGCCTTGCCCTTATAAATGGGAGGACGGAGGAGCTTGACCTCGAAAATAAATACATAAACTTATAATAGACATCTGGTCAAGTGGAAGTAAGCAATAAGCAAATCAAAGGAGTGTTAGAAAAGACGGTCCAACCCAATAGGAAAGATTGGGCATTAAAATTGAATGATGCTCTATGGGCATATCAGACAGCCTATAAGACTCCGTTAGGGTTGAGTCCCTATAGAATTGTTTATGGAAAAACATGTCATTTACCTGTAGAATTAGAACATAAAGCTTTTTGGGCAATAAAAACCCTTAACATGGATATGATCTTAGCAGATGAAAAACGAATGCTTCAGTTAAATGAGTTAGAATAGCAAAGGTTAGAATCCTATGAAAATATGAAAATGTATAAAGAGAATACCAAGCGATTGCATGATAAGAAAATTCTTTCTAAGGATTTATATCCTGGAATGAAAGTCCTTTTATTTAATTCTAAGTTAAAATTGTTTCCAGGAAACTTAAATCGCGATGGTCAGGTCCATTTGAAGTGGTAAATGTTTTGGGGTTGAGTTGGATACATTTGGGACTTGTTTTCAAGTCATTTTGGTCATGGACCCAGGCCTGCCTCGCGGTGGCGAGCGAGTGCACAAAATCCAGAAGCTGTGGACATAAAAAGGGGACTGGGCGCTCGCTCAGCCTTTTGACTGGGCGACCGCCCAGCCCTGTTACCAGCAATACGTGATTTTCTAAATTGTATGATTTGTGACCCTATTAGCCCATTAACCCTCCATCATTAGTGATCCTAATCCCTTGTATTAAACCCTAACTAAGTTAACTTAATCCTAATCCCTAATTAGGAGCCTAATCCATTTCATTCTCCTTGTGACATGTGGAATTCCACTCACATTTGCATGTGGTATATAAGCCTTTTCCCTCTTTGTGGCTGTCACCAAGAATCCATTTCCTCCTTCATGATCTTGAGTGTGTGAATGATGAGGTGATATTACTAGGTGTTTTCTTCATAACTTGAGTTCCCGAGTTCCGATTTTCAATCCGAGACAACCAAATCGAAGCTATCAACGAGGAGCACGATTCTAACCGATTATATTTCTTTTATTTCATCTTTTTCTTTGGTGTAAGGTAAGTTATTGATTCCCCTTAGGATGTATGATAGAAATTCCATACTATCCTCTTTCTTTCATGTCTCTCGTGCCTTTGCCATGTTAATATCATGTTCTAGGATGATTTGAGATTTTGGTAATTTTGAATGATATGTTCATCTTGTGGTTTTGTTCCTAAGCCTAGAATTAAATGTGTTTTATGCTTCATTTGAAATAACTATTGTTTTTTGACAATTGGCTTTTATTAACTTTTAGAATTTATGATTCTAGGGTTCCATAATTTAGGAATTAATGATAATTATTGACTATGGTTATTATTTGGATTAATGACCTAGTCTAACCTATATGAGAACTTAGAAAAGTGTTTGGAATACAATTAGTGTTTTAACTCTATTTGGATGAATTTATAGAGATGACTCAACGGAGTCCATTTTAGTGAGCCATTGAACAATACCAGCTCAATGATCAATCCCTACGACGTGCTTAAATGTGTTCCACTAGAATACTAGTTCTAGACTCTTGAATTGGATTGACTATCATGCTTGATTTTAAATTTCATATAATAGAATGTCTATTTGACATGTTGAGTTCGCTCTTGTCGAGCTCAAACCTACTTGATTTATTGATGAAAATACTTACTTGTCATGAACGAGATTGCTCATGTAGACCTCGTTCTCTACTTGAGAATTTGTTGAGTAAACAACTACTTGGCATTTGTATGAGTCCAGCTGGCATACTTTCTCTTATACACACACGCCTCCACTATGGTCGCAGTGGGGAAGTAGCCCCTTTGTTGTAACCATTAGAGCGCATCGGTGTGTCTATCCCGAACATCTCCTCGGAAGGTCGATGTATCCACAACCATCTGACACCTCGCATTCCGAATAACGCTTGTATGCATGAACTACGTAACGGCACCGGTTCTCCATATATCCTTATCCTATTGTGGGTTCTCGGGAAAACGTGCTCCCGCGCCCCGCGTGCCCTTGGATAGGGGTGCGCGTACGTGCGGATGCGGTGACATCCACTGCTCTCTTCCACCCTCCCTTTTCTAGGGGAGGATGAAATCAAAAGTGGGAGAGGAGTGTCCGAATAGCGCTTGAATGCGCCTCGGTTGCCTTTAGTGGATTTTGATCCAATATGGGAGCTTTGGGTTTTCTATGTCAAGTTATCCCTTTTTTAGGGGATACCAGGATATAGGAATGCATCACCCTTCTATTCCCATTCTCCTTTTTTTAGGGGAAAACGTGAAAGTGCAAGGAAGGAATGTTGCAGCGCCCCCACTATGGATTTTATGAAAATAGCCTTATGGCCTATCTCGGATCACTATGGGTGCTTTGGGTTTTCTACGTCAAGTTTTCCCTTTTTTAGGGGATACCAGGACATTGGAATACATCACCTTTTCATTCTCATTTTTCCTTTTTTAGGGGAAAACGGAAAAGTGCAAGGAAAGATGTTGCGAGGCCCCACTGGATCCAAAATGTTTTAGAGTCGCCATCTTTATTTTAAGGAATAAATAAAGCAAAACCAAAAAGAAAACCAGAGATAATGAAAACGGGTTTGGAGGCTAAGTTACGAAGTTGGGAAGGTGCTAGGCACCCAACTCGCCTTTCGGTCTCAAACGCTTTTTTTGGCTAAAGTATGCTTCTTGTTATATTTATTTAACAGATAAATAAAGCATTAACTTCCTACAAATACATCCATTATTACTACATTATTTACAGACTTGCAACTGTCCCTTTTAAAAAAAATTACAAATATACTTGAAAATATTTGGCCATAATAATAGCTATATTTAGTACTATTTCCTAACTAAATCCGGGCAGCACAACTGCTTATATATCTACATTGGGCCGGATTGGAAATAATACTTTTACAAATAAAAACTTTAAAATAAAACTTACTGACAGCCTAGGGTGTGCTCGCTCTGTCCTTCAGGGAGAGGGAGTCTTTTTTGTTGTTGTGTGTTGTGAAGTGTTGTGAAGATTCGGGCAAAGTGACTGCTTTCGAAAGTTACTTTTGGCCTCGGGATTTGGGTAGAGTAACTGTTTGTGTTTGGTTATTTGTTGGCTTGAGGTAGGCGAAAATCTGCGTAATAAGGGCTTATTTCAAGGCTGATTTGGCCTTTAAATCGGGCGAGAGCAACCGCTTTTTCCACGATTTTTGGACCGGGAAATAGGGTGGATACCTAGCTGGGGGGCTAAGGCTCACTTCTACCGGTTGGTTTTGTGTTTGGAAGAGGTTTGGCAGGGTTTCGAGGCTTTTTGAGGTGATCGCTCACTATCTCACTTCTCTCTCTATTTCTCCAGCGTAACGAGAATGCGGAGAATTCTTTATCGATGAAAGGTGTGCTTAATGAGGAGCCGGGGACCTGTATTTATACGCTGGAGAAGGGACACGCTGGGAATTTAATTTTCCTCCTTGTGCATTGATCGGCTTGTACACAGCGCAGACATGTTTGAGCTTTACGACGATTGAAGAAGAAAACTGGGCGCAATCAAGCCCAAATTGGGCGCAGCAAAGCAAATTGGGCGCCATGCCCAATTTTGATGTGGGTGGTGCCTAGTTTTCAAAGTTCCCATTTTTTGTGCACTTTGGTCTCTGCAGTTCATCATTTTGCGCATCCTGCTTCGTCCTTTTGCACTTTTGACACTGTAACTTGACATTTGTTAATGTTTTAACAGGTCTTGATATTTTATGTCATGTCACATACCAGGGGTACGAAATTGGGGTGTCTACAGAGCCCCTCAACGATGGAGTCTACGGGTAACCCGCAGCTTACTGAGTAGACGAACATCGTTGATAAGAATAGACTCTCCAATTTCGTTCAATTACAAAACGAGGGAGAAAGATGCAATAGGTAGCAGTTATAATGCAAGCAATTTATAATGTGAGACAAACCTCCATATCCTAGACATTTTTAGTCAGTTATAGCAGGTTATCGCAGTTTTTAAGCAGATATGCAAATTAAGTGCTCTGATGGTCGGACCTACTAATGTAGGTTGCCTACGTATCCCTTAATAAAAGGAATCAGACCAAACGTAGTTCGGCCTCAAGCAAGACGAACAACCAACGAGGATGTTTTGCTCTTTGGGTCAAAACCCATCCGAGAGCACAAATGAAGAAAAGATTTTCATGTTTTTCGAAAAGCCGTATTCTTCCGGTCCGAAACCGTTGTCAAATACGGTATGAAGATTTTTGTGTTTTTCGAAAACCATATTTCAACCGATAAATACCTGACGTTGAAATATGTTAAGAGGCAGTTTCAAAATTATGTCTGGCTGGCCAAATGCCTTGTTTCCAAACACAATAAGAGGACCTTCAGATTTTCGAAAACTGTATTCGACCGATAAATACCCGACATCGAATACGATAAAGAACGTTCTTCCAATTTTCCGAAAATTGTATTCAACTGATCAAAATCTGCTGGATACGATAAAGACTTTTCTTTTCTTCTTTCTCTTTTTGTTTTTTGAATATTCCTCTGTTTTTTTCTCTTTTTTTTTTTTAAACAAAAACCTTTTGAAAAAGATTTTTCTTTTATTTCTGAAAGTAGAATAAGAAAACGTTACCTTTCTTACCTTTCTTACATTTTCATGCTTTTGACTGCTACTGTTGGTTCAACGGATTTGGTCCTTTCTGCCGTTCTGACTTTTCCATGTTGGGGATTTCTTTTTTTTCGTTCCTTTTGTTTTTTTTTTTACTTTTTTTTTTTGATTTTCTTCATGACTCTATTTTCCCTCTGACTCTTTTTTTTTCTTTCTTTTCTTTGATTGATTCTTCTCTTCTTCTTTTTTTTTTTTTTTTGCATTTTTCTTCTTTTTTTTTTACAAAAAGAAAGGGGCTTACCTTTGTCGCCGATTTTTTTTTTTAACTTTTCTGCTTGTCTGACGGCTGACTCGCTAAAGGCATGAATTTTACTTGCTCTTGGGATGAAAGGCCGTCGGATTTGGTTAACAAAATTACTTTTGTTAACTTTCTGTTAAGTCTTAGGGGCCACTTTGCAACTTTGGAATTTTGAGGACTTAAGTGCTGATTCTGAGTTGCTTGGAGGGGGAAAAGTGGAAAATCTCAAATTCCTCCTTTCTTTCTTACGGGATGAAGACATGAGTCTTCATTTCCATCTTTCTGCTTGCTCCTCATTCCTCCATTGCCGACGGAGCGAGCCTTCTTTCATTTTTTTCATTTTCTCTTTTTTTCTCAATTTTCTTCCGCCAAAAATTTTGTTTTTCTGCACAGATGGCTTCTTCCTAAAGATCTCGAAAGGGAAAGGCACCAATGAACCCGGAATCAGGCGAAGAAAGGAAGGAACTCCCTCCCTTGGTCCGAAATCATGTCAATTATTATTATTCAAAGCACGACCGGGGTAACCTGGTGCGGAACTAGTACAAGCATGCTTCAAATCTTCCAGATCCTACTATGAGTATAATCTTTCTTCCACCCATTTGGTTAATTTTTCAGATCTGCTCAATTTCTGTACTGTTTTGGACTTTTGAAGTATATATATGTTGCTTGTGATGTTCATGCATGCGATTTATGGGCTTAAATGATGCAATTTTGGTAATGATGCATAAAATTTGGGCAATTTATTTTTGCAATGCATAATTGAACTAGTAGTCACTATTTGACCCTACTATGCATGATTTATAATGCTAATGCAAATAAGGTTATATGATGCATGTTTTAGACCTGAATGTATTTTTACATGGTATATGTTCACAATACGGACTTTTTGGAATGAAATGCAAATTTTTCCAGATGCATTTTTCGGATACATTTTCGGATATATGCAAGACAAAACAAATATATTTTATGCACTAGAACTTATTTTTTATGCATGCTAATGCTGTAGGAATATAAGAAATGCCAAGGAAATATTCTTTTTCCGTGATGGGTGGCATTTTTATTTTCTTTTTAGCGCATTCCTAATACAGATTATTAAATAATCAATGCAAATAATGGATGCATGTACTACTTTATTTGATGCAAATGTGACGCTGAATATACATGAGATGATTTTTGATGTGAATGCATAGCTAATTTATTTTTAACATGAATGTGAAAATAAAAAATGTGACATGCCTATTTAAATGTAAAGTATATTTTTATATTATTATTTCTTTTTATTATGAAACCTAAAATGATAACATGTACCTTTAAATGCAAAGGACTCCCCCCCTTTTTTTCATCTTATTTGAATGTACAAATGCATTTTCTTTCTCCTTTTTTTTAAAAAAAAGAAAAAGAAAAATCTAATGTATTAATTATGCAAGAAGAAGGGGCTTGTGAGAATCTTACCTTTATTTTCCTCTTCTTTCTTTCTTTTCAGGAGCGTAAGCCTTTGGACAAGGTCCGAGCCAGTTGTGCTATGGTGTCTGACATCTTCTATTCAATGCCCGCACCAGCCTAGATTTTAGTGGATGAGACGGGCTTTGGGGTATTCATGCGGGCGTTTACTCCCTTCCGCAGTTATAGTGCTATATTTGATGTGCTGCGGGACTTTTGGTGGGACACGACCCATACTTTCCATCTTAGCTGGGGAGAAATCACTATGACCCCATGTGATTTTGCCGCTATCACGGGCATATCCACCAGCATCGGGCTGACCTTGTCTCCTGATTATACCCTTCGCGAGCACCATGACGTGGTGGATGATTTTCTGGGGTTTGTGCCCACGTACAAGACTGGGGATGAGGTTACTATTCGCAGTGTGAAGGAGTGGCTTGTAGAGAATGCCGGAGAGGTTGATGCTGGGGATAGCGTTGATGTGGCTCGCATTGCTAGAACATTTTTATTTTTCTTTTTGGGGATATCCCTTTTTGCCAATTCCTCCACTTCCCTGAGGGTTTCTTTGCTGGGCTGCCTTCGAGATTTGGATCACGTGATAGACTATGATTGGGGACAGGCAGGTCTGGCTGAGCTCTATGTCTCCATGGATAGGTTGAGTCGGAATGACTCAAACGTTATAACCGGTTTTGCTCCTGCTTGGGAGGTATACTTTTCTCTCTCCCCCCCTCCCCTTTTTTTTCAAAAAAAAAAAAAATTGTGTCAGCATTTTTTTGTTTGTTTCTCTTTTATCTTTTTTTTTAATTTGTTGACTTTTGCTTCCCTTTCTTTTTTTTTTTTTCCAGGTGTGGGCTTATTCTGTTTTTGACTTTGTACCGGACCCACTGCGCAGCGACGTTCACGGGCCGCCTTACTTAACAAATTTGTAAATGCAAATCGGAAGAAGAAGGACGTCAAGGGCTGCTTTCTTGAGTCATTGGGGCTGCGTGACAGAGTAGAGAACTCGACCTCGTGCTGCGCCCGTCCCTGGCGTAATCCGATAGGGCCGTACGAGGTTACTCTGGTATTGAGTCGTTGCCGGATTTTGATGGTTTCGATTATGTTTGATTCTTTGTACATGGGTGAGTGGGTCAACCACCAACATTTTCTGGTTTCGACACCTCCGGTGGCACCTCCTGCACCTCCTCCGTGCGTAATCATCCCAGAGCTTCTGCCAAACCGATATCTTTATTTATCCAGATATGCGATGCCTGCCAGTGATTTTCCGGTCATATCATACGAGGATTTTTTGAGGATGATGCTCCATCCTCCTCCTCCTCCTGTGATTGGGAGGCGTGCATCTGTTGCTGGTGATTGGGCCGGGTCTTCTCATTCCATTCTTGATGCGCAATCGGAGTTTTCAATGCCTGATGATGCCTTTTCGACTTTCCGATATCGGCGAGACGAGAGGCTCATAGAGGAGGTCCTTCCCGATGTCGAGATCCCTGAGGAATATCGTGTCCCTGATCATGCCCGCACGGTATATTCATCATCTTCTTCCCTCTTTTTTTATTTGACATATGCTTTTTTTTTATTTTACTGATGCTCTTTTTTTTTATTTGCCTTCTCAGGTCAAAGTGTCCACGTATAAGAGACTGTTGCGGGGCTTTGTCAGCATCAACAAGCTTTATCAGCAGCTTATGGATGATTTTTCTTGTCGGGGCAATGATCCTATGCGGCAGCCCAGGCGTCGTGATGATGATGATGATGATGCAGACGTGGGATCGAGCCGCGCCCGGAGCAGAGGACGAATACTTAGAGCTGACGGCACGTCGGGCCCTCGAGTCAGGGGAGGTGGCTTTAGTAGAGGCAAAGCGTCTTTTGACTATTAGCTTCTTTTTCCTGCATATATTAGCTTTTCTTTTTTTTATTTGTAACTAAGATCTGTACAAACGTGACTTGTGAAATGCAATATAATTTTAAATGACATGATAAAATAAAATGCACTTTCAAAATACATGCATGAAATAAACCTATACCGACTCCTAAGGGTAATGGCATGCTGTATTTTTATAAATGAATTTAAAAGGAATACACCTTTGGTTTTGAGGGGGCTTTTCTGGTGATTTGCGGGAAGAGGAAGAGGCAGCCACCTCCTCCTGTGCATGGGAGTATAATTGCAGCCATCTATTATGTGTAGCCTTCCTTTTGATAGCCTGTAAAATTTTCTATGTGATCAGACGAGGCAGCAGTTGATGATTTGGACAGAAACCAGGACACCAGCTAATTTAAGAGGCAGTATTGAACAAACTGGGCATCACACACACTAAAACTGGGCGCCATGCCCAATTTTCATATGGGTGGCGCCCATTTTGCTTTCCTGGGAAACTTTTCTGGTCACTGTTCATCCTTGTTTGTCAATTTCTTTTGATTTCACCTATAAAAAGGACGCCCGGCAATCGTAAACTCTCACACCTGACTTCTTTCTTTCTGCATTCACTTCTTCGAGCTTCCTTCCTTGCCCAGTTATTTTCTTATCTCGTCAAATAAACCTTTTATTTTTGCCCAAATGGCTGCACCATATCACACGCCGTTGGAAATAGAGATTTATGAAAATGCCCTTGATCTATGGATTCTCGCCCTTCGAGCGGACGAACATGACTGGTTCGACCATATTTTTAGCTTTAGGTGTTTTTTTTCTTGGAGAAATGTTGCTATCAACTGGGACATGTTAAGGGGGGCATCCAGGTTTTGGTCTCCTCAAGACCATATCTTCAACTTTGGAATGAACGAGATGTGTCCTGCTTTTGAGGAGTTTTGTGCGATGCTGGGGGTAGCACCTACTCGTCTCATTGTCGTGCCTTCGCCTCGGAGGCGTCCCTATATGGCAATTAGGGAACTGTTCCGCACCACTCGCGCTGCCACCCCGGGTTTCTATAATGGAGTAAATTTTGACTTGACTATTCTTCGTGGAGCTTTTACGGAGTTCAGGGAGAATGATGTAGACTATCTGAGGCATCGGTTGACAGCTCTTTTCTTGTGCTTGGTGGGGAGATACTTGCTGGTAGGCCAACCAGGGTTTATTGACGTGCGGGTTGTTGATCTTGCTTTGTAGGCACGGGATCGCCGATCCAATATTGTCCCAGTAATCTTGGCGGAGACCTTGGCTGGTCTGGATGCTTTCGCCGGTGATGATGAACTTTTTCCTACCAGCAGTCCCATTTTAATTCACATGTGGCTAGAAGAACATTTTCAGTGTGTGATGGCTCTTGTACCTTATGGAACGATTTATGATCCGAGGCTCTATGGTTTTCGCGGCCGCTTCCCCCAAACTAATTATTCTGACTATGACTGGGCTGAGAGCTTCTTTCGGAGGGGCTCTATGGATATAGCCTGGGTGGTTCATCACTGGGAAATTCGGCGCTTCATTTTGCATTCCGCTGGATATGCCCAGGTTGTCATGCTGGGTATCAGGAGGACCTCTTTTTATAGGGCGGATAGAATATTGCGCCAGTTTGGGCGGGAACAGATCATCCCGGACACGACTCGCCCTGTGTTTTTGGAGATGGAAGATAACAGGACTCTGCATTTTGACTTCCAGAGGATGTGGCAGCTTCACTTTGATAGGCTTCACGTGGCCTATTCGTTTTCTGATTATATGTTTTTGTCCCACGAGTATTTGGCGTGGATAATGGTGACTGCAGAGGGGTCTTCTCGCGAGATTCGGTGAAGACTGAGAAACTTGTTTGGTCGTCATGTCGCCACTGGCATAGATGCTCGCCTTATGGAAATAGGCAAAGATATTGACTGACTCGGGTCATCCTCGTGCCTTGCAGAAGATTTCAAAGTGGTACACAATCTTGGCACCCCGGTGGCTCCTGGACCAAACGTAGCGGGTCCCAGCAATGCAGCTCCTCAGCTCAGCAATGCGAGTCGTCAACATAATCCCTGGGAACCAAAAGAGGTTGTCCCTCCCCCTCAAACTAGATGGGGTACCGGCTTTGGGCATGATGATTATGAGGTACCTCGGCTCAGCAATGCGAGTCGGCAACACAATCCTTGGGAGCCGGAGGAGGCTATCCCTCCCCCTCAAACTGGATGGGGCACCGGCTTTAGAGATAATGGGGCCGGTCCTAGCAACACAACCGTCCAGGAAAATGGAGATGTTGGCGATGAGGAAAGAGATACTTCTGGCGGTTCTCATTCTGATGAGAATAGAGGTTCCTTTGCGCCTCGCAGAAGGGGAATATGGGCCCGGCTGGGTGGACGTCGCAGGCATTGATAGACCACTTTGGGGTTGAGCTGCAAAATGAAGGAATATCTGGGGGGAAACAAGTGGGGGTATAGGCAGAAGTATATATGCGCAGGCATTATGCATAATATAAATGTCTTAATAAAAATTCCTAAGTTGCACCTTAGGACCCTGTAATATTATATTTTAGTGTTTTAATGTGAGGTTCCGTTGTGGTTTTCTTTCTCTTTTGTCGTCGGCGAGCCCTTTGCATCGTCAAGTCCGGAGATAGGATGCTGAGGATTTAAAAGAGTGCCTTCCCTTCCTCGTTTTCTCCTAATTTTCCATTGTTTTTTTTTTTTATGTATGCTCTAACTTTTGCCTAGGCCGCCCTTTCGGGTTTTCAATCTAGCGAGCCCTTATTTCTCCTTTTTGTATTTTTTTTTATTATATTTTTTTTTCGCTCTAACTTTTGCCTAGGCCGCCCTTTCGGGTTTTCAACCTAGCGAGCTGGAGAGGGAAACACTTTTGTCGGATAGATTGGCTCAAGCATAGTACCTTTTGAGCTTGCCAAGATTGAAAGGCTGAACAAGGTCCTCTCCTTCTTGATTCGTGAGGAGTACGGCACCTCCTAACCGGATTTCTTTGACAATATACGGTCTCATCCACGGAGATTTCCATTTTCCCCTAGTATCCACATAACTAGGGGGTTTTTCTCGAAGTACCAGATCTCCGACCTGGATGTCGTGGCCTTTGACTTTTTTGTTGAATGTCGGGGCTATGCGCCTTTGATAGGCTCGAGTGTGTGTCTAGGCTAGTAAACGCTGCTCATCGATCAGGCCAATTTTCAAATCGCCTTCTAACCTACCGACCAAGAGGTCGATTCCATCATTACTCTTAATGATGGTACTACAGCTTCAATAGGTAGCACGGCCTCCATGCCGTATGCTAGAGAATAGGGGGTAGCCCCGGTGGGTGTACGAACAGAGGTGCGATAGCCCCAGAGGGCTAGTGGTAACTTTTCTGGCCAATCTCTTCCTGTGTCAGCCATTTTTCTAATAATGTTTTCCAGTGTCTTGTTGGCTGCTTCAACGGCACCATTTGCTTGTGGCCGGTAGGGGGAGGATTTATGTCTTTGAATTTTGAATTCGCCGAATAGACGATTCACGCCCCTTCAAAATGCATGCCGTTGTCGAGATTATTTTGAAAGGCACCGTCCGTAGCGATATATAATGTTGGTCCTGATGAATTGACACCTCATGAGCATTCAGGATTTTGTAGGAAGAGGCTTCCACCCATTTTGTAAAGTAGTCGATACTACTAGGACGCGTACTCATGGCCATTGATCCCTTCGGGTGAATTTGGCCTATAACGCCGATTCCCCATGTTGAGAAGGGCCAGGGGGCTGTGGAGTTGTATAGGATGTGCGGGGGCACGTGCTGTAGATTTGCAAAATGTTGGTATTTGTCACAATGTCGCACCCACCGAATGCAATTGGTTTCAAGTGTGCTCCAATAGTACCCCTGCCGGATAACTTTCTTGGATAGCATATGGCCGCTCATACGGGTCCGTGAGGTACCACCGCGGAGTTGGTCCATGATTTGCTTTGCTTTGGCATGATCGACGCATAAAAGATTGAGGCCTTGGTAGTGCTCTTTATATAGGCGCCACCGCCGAATACAAATTGCGATACCCATCTTCGCAGGGAGATTCTCCTCTTTGTCTAGGCCGGGGGTAGATTCCTTTTGAAGGCATTTTGGATATCAACATACCGTGGATCGTGATCCGCCTCGTGACCACATAAATTTTGAAGCAAGATGTACGTGACCTTCTTCCCGACTACAAAGGATTGGACTTGGGTTTCTGCGGGAATTTAGACTAGTGATGCTAGAGTGGCCAATGCATCGACAAATTGATTTATGTCCCGCCGCAAGTAGTGGAATGAGATGGAATCAAACCGAAGCAAGTGCCGTTAATTTGGCATGATAAAGTTGTACTGGGATCTTGGGTTTTCCACTTCCCTTCGACTTGGTTTATGATCGTAGGCGTAGTCTCCAAAGACTTCGAGATTTTGGCCTTCCTTTGAAGAGCCTCTTCCAGCCTAAGCAATGCAAGCTTCTCAGATTCAGTGTTGTTGAGAACTCAAACTCCAATCTTATGGCTGGAGTGTGGAATCGCCGGGTCAATGAGTAAGATTCCTATACCAAAACCTCTTTTTGTTTATGGTCTGCCATTAAAGAACATCCGCCGCCTAGTGTCGTGGGTCGCTGATTTCCCAAGACTCCTCTGTCTGGGAAGCCGGGCTCGCGAGCATCCTCGGTTTTAGGGTCGATCGGCTAAGTGATCTCGCGATTACGCCGCTTTTGATAGATTTGAGCGTGACATAAGTTATGTCAAACTCGTTGAGAAGGAAGGCCCACTTAGCCAGTCGACTGGAAAGTGATGGTTTGCCGAAGATGTATTTTATAGGGTCCATCCCGATATGAGCTTGATGGATCGCCCCCGCAGATAAGTTTTGAGCCTTGAGTTGTCCAAACTAGGCTGGCAAGTAACTTTTCTCTAGTGCCGAATAATTCACCGCTCTCAGCCTTCCTACTTATGAAGTATATGGCGCGATGTAGGAGTCTTTCTTTTCTTGGGCAAGCATGGCTTCTACCGACGGTTCCAGGCCTAAGTATATGAGGAGAGGTTTATGTGTATGGGTGGAGCTAGCACATGGGGATTGGTGAGGTAGGCTTTTATCGAAAGCTAGCCGGCATTTCGTCCCGCACTTGGTAAGATTTTTCTTAGGAGCTTGAAG
>JABEVN020002908.1:0-19983 GCA_013146195.2 Codonopsis lanceolata
GTACAAGTTAGTGGTGGTCAGTACATAACAAATTTACTCTTTTGACCTTAATTAATGGCAAGTGATTTATTATGTTAAAGGTATTTGTCCATACATTATTGTAGTGATATAAATTATACTTTCCATTACATTATGTTGTAAGAGACAATATACAACTTTTAAGTAGTTAGTTAGATTAGATTAGATTAGATTTAGATTAGATTAAGATTAGATTAGATTAAATTAAATTTTATTATATTGATATAATTTTTCATATAAATCTTATAATGTCTTTCGAAAATATTTATGAAAGTAAAACAATATTATTTTTTAGTTTCGAATAAAGTTTTAGTTTCTCAACAGAAGTAAGGGGTATTTTTTGTCTTCGGAAAATATTGGCGACATTTCAATTTATTATTTAATTATTCACAAAATTAATTTGCTTATGACAAATTTACTCTTTTGCCTTAATTCATGGCAAGTGATTTATAATATTTATGACACTTTTTCTAATGTTATTGTTTGACATGATAAATTTATGTGTATTGTCCTTAACAAAAGGCAAATTCATCAAATGATACTTCATTTTTCATCTTCTTGACATTATGACACATTTTTTAAACTTATTTATCTTATTTTATTCATGGGTAATAACTAAACATGCTAAAATTTGTTTAATATCTCGATACTAACCGACAATTCTATTACTATAATATAATTTTTCATATAAATTTTATAATGTCTTTCTGGACATATTTAAAAAAAGTAAAACCATATTATTTTTTTAGTTTCGAATAAGGTTTTTGTGTCTCAATCAAGTAAAGAGGTATTTTTGTCATTTAGGTAAATATTAGGCGACATTTGTACGATCACGTAGGTGGGAAATTGAAAAAAAATCAAAATACGAGACGAAATGAATTGAATTAAATAATGTAGGACATAAATTGAAAATAGGTACAAGTTAAGGGATCAAACTATTATTTAATTATTCATTGAATTAATTAGTCTATAACAAATTTACTCTTTTGACCTTAATTAATGGTGGGTTATTTATTAAGTTAAAGGGTACATTTGTCCATACATTAAGTTGTAAGCGACAACCTACACTTTTATAAGTAGTTAAATAAATTAAATTAAATTAGATTAGATTATATTAGATTAGAATAGATTTGATTTGCTTTGATTTGCTTTGATTTGATTAGATTAGATTAGATTAGATTAGATTAGATTAGATTAGATTAGATTAAATTAAATTAAATTGTATTACCATTGATGCAATTTTTCATATAAATCTTATAATGTCTTTCCCGAACATATTTATGAAAGTAAAACAATATTATTTTTTTAGTTTGAATAAAGTTTAGTTTCTCAACCGAGTAAGGGTATTTTTGTCTTTCAGAAAATATTGGAACATTTCAATTTATTATTTAATTATTCACGAAAATAATTTGCTTATGACAAATTTACTCTTTTGGCCTTAATTCATGGCAAGTGATTTATAATATTTATGACACTTTTTTCTAATCATTATTGTTTGGCATGATAAATTTATGTGTATTGTCCTTAACAAAAGGCACAAATTTATCAAATGATACTTCATTTTTTCATCTTCTTGACATTATGACATTTTTTTAACTTATTTATCTTATTTTATTCATGGGTAATAACTAAACATGCTACCAATTTGTTTAATATCTCGATACTAATCGACAATTCTATTACTATAGATATAATTTTTCATATAAATTTTATAATGTCTTTCCGAACATATTTAAGAAAGTAAAACCATATTATTTTTTAGTTTCAAATAAGGTTTTGTGTCTCAACAGAAGTAAGGGTATTTTTTCATTCAGTAAATATTAGGCGACATTTGTAACGATCCTAGTAGGTGAAATTGAAAAAAAAAAAAATCAAAATCTGAGACGAAATGAATTGAATTAAATAATGTAGGACATAACTTGACAATAGGTACAAGTTAAGGGATCAAACTATTATTTAATTATTCATTGAATTAATTAGTCTATAACAAATTTACTCTTTTGACCTTAATTAATGGTGATTTATTAAGTTAAAAGGTACATTTGTCCATACATAAATTGTAAGAGACAACCTACACCTTTATAAAAAGTTAGATTAGATTAGATTAGATTAGATTATATTAAAATAGATTAGATTAGATTAGATTAAAGAAAATTATATTACTATTGATACAATTTTTCATATAAATCTTATAATGTCTTTCCCGAACATATTTATGAAAATAAAACAATATTATTAGTTTCGAATAAAGTTTTAGTTTCTCAACTGAGTAAAGGTATTTTTGTCTTTCAGAAAATATTGGGCGACATTTCAATTTATTATTTAATTATTCACGAAATTAATTTTCTTTTAACAAATTTACTCTTTTGGCCTTAATTCATAAGTGATTTATAATATTTATGACACTTTTTCTAATCATTATTGTTTGCATGATAAATTTATGTGTATTGTCCTTAACAAAAGGCACAAATTCATCAAATGATACTTCATTTTTCATCTTCTTGACATTATGACACATTTTTTAAACTTATTTATCTTATTTTATTCATGAGTAATAACTAAACATACTACAAATTTGTTTAATATCTCGATACTAACCGACAATTCTATTACTATAGATATAATTTTTCATATAAATCTTATAATATCTTTCCCGAATATATTTAAAAAAGTAAAACCATATTATTTTTTTAGTTTTGAATAAGGTTTTTGTGTCTCAACCGAGTAAGGGTATTTTTGTCATTTCAGTAAATATTGGGCGACATTTGTACGATCTAGTAGGTGGGGAAATTGAAAAAAAATCAAAATCTAGACGAAATGAATTGAATTAAATAATGTAGGACATAACTTGACAATAGGTACAAGTTAAGGGATCAAACTATTATTTAATTATTCATTGAATTAATTAGTCTATAACAAATTTACTCTTTTGACCTTAATTAATGGTGAGTGATTTATTAAGTTAAAGGGTACATTTGTCCATACATTAAGTTGTAAGAGACAACCTACACTTTTATAAAAAGTTAGATTAGATTAGATTAGATTATATTAGATTAGATTAGATTAGATTAGATTAGAATAGATTAGATTAGATTAAAAAAAATTGTATTACTGTTGATACAATTTTTCATATAAATCTTATAATGTATTTCCCGAACATATTTATGAAAGTAAAACAATATTATTATTTTAGTTTCGAATAAAGTTTTAGTTTTTCAACCGAGTAAGGGTATTTTTGTCGTACAGAAAATATTGGGCGACATTTCAATTTATTATTTAATTATTCACAAAATTTATTTGCTTATGACAAATTTACTCTTTTGGCTTTAATTCATGGCAAGTGATTAATAATATTTATGACACTTTTTTTCTAATCATTATTGTTTTGCATGATAAATTTATGTGTATTGTCCTTAACAAAAGGCACAAATTCATCAAATGATACTTCATTTTTTCATCTTTCTTGACATTATGACACATTTTTTAAACTTATTTATCTTATTTTATTCATGGGTAATAACTAAACATACTACAAATTTGTTTAATATCTCGATACTAACCGACAATTCTATTACTATAGATATAATTTTTCATATAAATCTTATAATGTCTTTCCCGAACATATTTAAGAAAGTAAAACCATATTATTTTTTTAGTTTCAAATAAGGTTTTTGTGTCTCAACCGAATAAGGGTATTTTTGTCATTTCAGTAGATATTGGGCGACATTTGTAACGATCCTGGTAGGTAGGGTAAATTGAAAAAAAAATCAAAATATAGGACGAAATGAATTGAATTAAATAAATAACTTTAAAATAGGTACAAGTTAAGGTATCAAACTATTATTTAATTATTCATTGAATTAATTAGTCTATAACAAATTTACTCTTTTGACCTTAATTAATGGTGAGTGATTTATTAAGTTAAAGGGTACATTTGTCCATACATTAAGTTGTAAGAGACAACCTACACTTTTATAAGTAGTTAGATTAGATTAGATTAGATTAGATTATATTATATTAGATTATATTATATTATATTAGATTAAATTAAATTTTATTACTATCGATACAATTTTTCATATAAATGTTATAATGTTTTTCCCGAACATATTTATGAATGTAAAACAATATTATTTTTTTAGTTTCGAATAAAGTTGTAGTTTCTCAACCGAGTAAGGGTATTTTTGTCGTTCAGAAAATATTGGGCGACATTTCAATTTATTATTTAATTATTCACGAAATTAATTTGCTTATGACAAATTTACTCTTTTGGCCTTAATTCATGGCAAGTGATTTATAATATTTATGACACTTTTTTCTAATCATTATTGTTTGGCATGATAAATTTATGTGTATTGTCCTTAACAAAAGGCACAAATTCATCAAATGATACTTCATTTTTTCATCTTCTTGACATTATGACACATTTTTTTTAACTTATTTATCTTATTTTATTCATGGGTAATAACTAAACATGCTACCAATTTGTTTAATATTTAGATACTAACTGACAATTCTATTAATATAAATATAATTTTTCATATAAATTTTATAATGTCTTTCCCGAACATATTTAAGAAAGTAAAACCATATTATTTTTTTAGTTTCGAATAAGCTTTTAGTGTCTCAACCGAGTAAGGGTATTTTTGTCATTTCAGTAAATATTGGGCGACATTTGTAACGATCCTGGTAGGTGGGAAATTGAAAAAAAATCAAAATACGTGATCTGAAAATGAATTGAATTAAATAATGTAGGACATAACTTGACAATAGGTACAAGTTAAGGGATCAAATTATTATTTAATTATTCATTGAATTAATTAGTCTATAACAAATTTACTCTTTTGACCTTAATTAATGGTGAGTGATTTATTATGTTAAAGGGTACATTTGTCCATACATTATGTTGTAAAAGACAACATACACTTTTTATAAGTAGTTAGATTTTAGAAATTGGATTTCCATCTATGTCAAAAGCATAGGAAAGAGAACTTACTTCAAAAAAATGATTTTGCAAAGATTGATTAGGACTTTTCTAAATTGAGTACTGTTGATCAAAGAAATGTTGAATATACCAATTCGAAATTGAAGGGAAAAAAGTGGACAAAGAAAAATAATTGTTCATTGCCTAATTACAAATAGATAATAATGAGGAAATTATTTGAGAAAAAAAGGATTGAAAATGTGCACACTTTGTGTGGCTGTGTTTTTTTTTTCGTTCTTTTTTTAAGCAAAAAATAAAGACATTAAAACAACAGCAGTGCAATATATCAACGTGTATAAAATCGAAGTCAACACTTAGTACAGAATTTTGAATAAAGTAACTTTTAACACTTCAGAAAAAGAAATGACACATTCAAGTAAGAAGAACTATTCAGTAGATAAGCAATACAACTCAAGGAAAGAAATTTCGAAAGCGGTTTCTGAAAAATCTAGCTCGACCCGCTTTGATACCATGTGCGATGTCATGGGACTTGGACCTATAAAGCAAGAAAGAAGAAAAGGAAGAAAAGTAAAAAGAGAAGAAGAAGAGGGGCAAGATGACTACTTTGTCTTTGGATAACCCAACTTAATGAGGGTTATAACATTCAACAAATATATATACTACATGAGTATTCATAGGATACTAAGCATATAGCTAGATACATCTCCCTAAGCAATTTAATCTATTCAATTAATATACATTTTCTTGTCAAACAAATACATTTTACCATGCCGCTAAACTAAACAAATACATTTTACATTTCATTGTCTAATACTCTTGAGAATGAGCTCCATGCATATCTCGCCGCAGCAATCTAGGTCATCTCTCCCTTTTTTTCTTTTGATGGTCTATGTCTATTTCCATTTCTTCCCGTATAGTAAATAACCCCCTAATCTCGAGTTGGGCTTTCTCTCCCTTTTCTTTGGGATTTCCGGCCTGCTTTCAGGTTGGTCCGTTTCTGTTTGGAAAAAACTTCTTTGATTAGTGTTGGTTTGCTGCTTACTTTGATGGCAACTCCTTAATGTATTTTCAGAAATTTCATGCTCCATGCCATCATACAATGCAGACTTGGACTGAATCTCGCTAGGAGAGCATGCATCTGTCGAAAGACCTTTAGCCTCCTGATTTTGGGAAGATAAATTAGCATGAGTCCCAAATCTGGAACTACTGGAAGAAACAACTGAAAGATATAAAACTTATCTTCTCTAAATAAGAAGTAAATGGCCCACAAGAGTTATTAACTTCTCATTCCTACTTGCTAATACTTTGCAGAAGGACACCAACAGGTCGAATTAATGATTTTTTCAAATTGCGACAAAGTAATAAACTTATCAATAAGCAAATGAACATTATCTAGGATCAAGAACCAGGCCATTTATCATGCATCCTATCAATGATTCCTCATTGGGACTTATGAAAAATATATATGAATTAACAGACCACACGGAAAAGATGCAATATAGTGCCAAAAAAATATAAAGAAAATAAAAGGGTAAATTGTGTAGATTAGTTATGTCAAAAGAAATCCATATTCCCTAATTTAGGAGAAACAGCAATAGCCAATAAAAAGTCATTCACTACAAATAAAATAGGTAGAATGTTGGGGAAAAGCACCTGACATATTAAGGAAACCACTTCGGCATAGCTGTGAGGATCGAGGCCCTTGGATTGCAACATTCTCGAAGATACGCTTTGAGTATACCAGTGCAGTTCTTAAGGATTGTCTCTCCCAACTTCAAAGAGATAGGAGAAACATTCTGAAACATGGAATAAACATCATTGAGTAAATCATAGGAAGACGTGACCAGGAAAAAAATATAGGCTATGCAAATGACAAACTACGATTCTCTTTCTTTACACTAAACGTAAGAAGATTCGTAAGCTCGGAAGAAACATCTTCACTTTCTTCAATCACCTTCGCCATGATTTTTTCCATGTTCGGAATACATCATGAGGATGGTTGGACCTTAAATTGAGCAGGAAGGAACCATAAAAAAAGATTCCTTAAAAAAAAAAAAGCAGATAGTTTGAGAAGAAGCGAGCTCTTACCTTATTGTGCTTAGAAATTGCTGAAACATATCAGCAATTAAGTTGTCTAAGTCCAGGTCCATCATCATCAAGAAAGATCGGACCGAGGCATTAGAATTCCAGAATGTGAAGGGCCTTGGAATATGACAAATGAAATATGTGAACTTCTCAAATGCCATCACATTCGGTTGAAAGATTTCTGCGGCACAAGTGAAATGAAAAGAAACAAAATTACATAATTAACAAAGACAAGTAATTTTAAAAAAAGTTTTAGGAGTAAAATTTTATGAAGTTCATAATCAATAAAAGTTATAAGGAGATATGTATAAAATACGAACAATCTGTTGATACCTTCATAGTTTCATCATTGTAAGGTCTTTCAGGAGCAGTTATTCTTGTGATCTCACTGAGGCAAGATGCAACTGACACCTTTACATTCACGTCTATGTGCCTCAATAGTTCATCAGATATCAAGGCACCCATGGATGGTAAAAGTGCCTCCCACATCGATCCTGATGGTTCTTGCCCTACATAGGACAAGAGGTCCTCAACCTTCTAAAAAGCAGAAAGAATTAAGAGAATCGGCAAGCAAAGACATGAAAACATGGTAACAAAATACGTTCGAAGATATTAAATGTGTCAATAG
The DNA here is from genome assembly GCA_013146195.2 of Codonopsis lanceolata. Classification (NCBI taxonomy): domain Eukaryota; kingdom Viridiplantae; phylum Streptophyta; class Magnoliopsida; order Asterales; family Campanulaceae; genus Codonopsis; species Codonopsis lanceolata. The sequence goes on from JABEVN020002908.1 coordinate 7,677, forward strand.
ATCACAGATTTGGCAAGATTAATGAATCCTCTAAAAGTCACACTCACCGTGATTTTTTGCCATTTAAGCGCAAAAAGCGATATATGACAGAGATTGAAAATAGTTTATAGAGAAGGAATGACAATGTGCTTCATGTGAATAAGTATCTAATGATCCTAAACCAACCTGAACGTTGTCGGATTGAACAATGAACAACAAAGGAAACCAAAAACAATACTAGAACAAAAATTGACGCTATCACAAGCCCTTGTTAGAACATATTCATTAATCATATACAAATTAAGTTTACCAATCTCGATCCATTTCTTTGTAATTTTTTTAATTACACGAAGGGCCAGAAAGATGGGAAGAACACCAACCTTGCTTTGATTGTGTCAAATGCAAACAAAAAGATAAAACACATCGGCATAGTAGAGTGGACGAATCAATCCCATCATCCTTGATTGCAATCCAATGCGAAACAATGTCCAAAAGCAATTTCATACACACAAAAAATTAAAATCCACACAGCAGTTTGTAAAACATGTAAAATCGTTTTCCCATTTCTCGTGGGGTGTGAGAAAATTCAAACTTGACTTCACTTTGTATGAAGCGAAGTTGAATTCCCAAGGAATTTGACCATTGGATTAACAGAAATGAACAACAAAAATAAACCAAATAGGTGATATGTCAGTGGATGAAAGAGAAATTCCAATTAACCAAAACCCAAAGGATCAAAATTCATCCAGGGCATAAAAACATTCAAACTCATCGACCTTGTTGAAGCACACAAATTTCTTTGTTAGAAAAGCACTTAAAGTCCTTTCAAATCAAATGAAGAAAACCCATTAAGCATGTATCAAAATTCATCCAGGACATAAAAAGATGTAAAATCAAGTTCAATTACACAATGTATCGAAATTCCCAATCTTTAACCCGGAATTGAATCAACAAAGAATAACCAACCAGTATTAATTTCAAGAAAATATAAATGAATCCCTCTACAACACTAACAACCCTTATCCAGCATACAATGCCAATGTATAATCATAACTAAACCATAAAAAAGCGACATTTCCAAACCCCAATGAACACACACAAACACATGCAGAATTTAAAGTAAAGGAGGTCTTTACATCAAGGAGGTCAAGAAGTTCCTTGACGAAGAAGGGGGCATTGAAAGCTTGTTTCCACCTCTTTAAGCTGTGATTCAAGTTCATTTTGAAAGAAAAGGCAGCCATTTTCTTGATCGACAAAAATAAAACCCCTTTGAAATTTCACTCCCAAATGGCCAAAACCGTAGAATATAGCTCTCTAAACACACAAATTGAAGGTGAGTGATACAGCCAAAGGTGCTGGATATATAGAGAGAGAGGACAAAGGTGGTGGTGAGAATGAATTAAAGAGTTTGGTGAAAAATGAAAGACATGCACAAATTGAAAGGGATATATTCGGCCCATGCATTAATCAGTGCCGGCCCTGAGATTTTGGGGGCTCTAGGCGAACATAAAAAATGGGGCCCCAACATATACAAGTTAAAAAAAAACCTTAAAAAAAATTAACGACTTAAAAATTATCAAATTTCATTGAACTCGTTTGTAAATCTATAATAATGAAAAGAAATTGTTCAGAAATAAATAAAAACGTGTCACTTAAACATAACTCTTCGAGCATGCTTAGCTGCAAAATCACTAATTAAAGTTTGATAATCAAGTTGTGATGCCATCTTTGTTTCAATTGATATCATAGCCAACCCGTTCAATCTTTCTTCCGACATGGTTGATCGAAGATAAGATTTGATCAACTTCAACTTCGAAAAGTTTCTTTCTGCTGTAGCAACTGTAACTGGTATTGTTAACATTATTCTGTAAGCAATCCATGCATTTGGAAAACAACCTTCAACTAACTTCAAATAGTCCAATACTTCAACTGCTTTGTTTGTCTCTTTTGGCAAAACTTCTTTCAAGACCTTTAATTCTGCAAATAAATCTCTTCCATCAATATCAGAAACACTCTCATGTTTTAGAAAACCTTCAAGGTTGAGGCAATTCATCTTCAAACTATTATCATCTTCTGAATTTAACCTCTTCAAATCAAACAAAAACCCAAAAGTTTTTTCATATATGGCAAATTGTTCAAACCTACTCTCAAGTGAAACAAGACCTTTATCTATTATATAGAGAAAGTAATCAAACTTAAATGAATCTTCTTTAGAATGTCTCACCTCTTCACTAGTACTCTCATCAAATTGCCTCTTTCGATGAATCACACGACTTGTAGGAAATCCTGGCTCAATGTTCATTGTTGTTGCAAGTTCTTTGGCTTCAATCATGGCTTCTTCAAATCCAGTTTCTCTATAGTTCTGAAAAAAGGTCATCAGAACCTTCAAATGCCTTATTGCAACATCAATATGCATATCTTTTGTTTGCAAGATTTTGCTCACATGATTAACCTGGGCCAATATGTTATGCCAAATAATCATGCCCAAAAGAAACTCAAAATCCTCCATTTCATGTTTTGCTAAAGACCCAGCTTCACTCTTCACTTTTGGATCATCTATACTTTTTGACAACTCTTGTAAAGCATTTCTTATTTGTGGAGCTTGATATCTTATTGCTTTGACACTTTCGACCCGACTTTCCCAACGAGTTTCCGACAACGATTTGAGCGTAAGGCCTTTCACATTGTCTTTCAAAATTTTCCATCTCTTTGTCGAAGACGCAAATATTGTGTAAATTCGTTGTACCACTCCAAAGAAAGATATACCATCAGTACATGATATTGCAATATCACGAAGTACAAGGTTAAGACTATGACAACCACATGGAGTGTAAAATGCTCTATGGTTTACTTCAAGTAGTCTATTTTGTACACCTTTGTGTTTACCTCTCATATTAGACCCATTGTCATATCCTTGCCCCCTTATATCATCAATGTCAAGTTGTAAATTGTTCAAGACTCTTTTAAGTTCATTGAAAAGGCCAAGACCTGTTGTATCATCCACCCTCAAGAATTCTAAAAAAAACTCATCTACCTTTGTTGGGAGTGTTGAAACATCCACACATCTTACTATAAGTGACATTTGTTCTTGATGACTTATATCCGGAGTACAATCAAGTATAATCGAATAGTATTTAGCCTCTTTGATCTTTTTTATGATCATGCTTTTGACTTCACCCCCTAACATTAGTATCAATTCGTTTTGAATTTTGTGGCCAAGATAATGATAATGAATCTCTCGGCTCTCAATACGTCGAAGGTGTTCTTGTATAATAGGATCATACTCAGCCATCATTTCAATAAAACTTAGAAAATTCCCATTGTTCTCTTCATAAACCTTCTCATTATCTCCACGAAATGCCAAATTCTTTTTTGCCAGAGTTTTCACAAGTGCAAGTATCCTTAATAATAGTTGTCTCCAATGTTCTTTCTCTTTGTTGATTTGTGCTTGAACATTTTTATCAATTGTTTCTTTTTTCTGCAACCTTGCTTCCAATTCAATCCAACTATTCATGCAAAAAATGTGATCATTGCTAGTTTCATGGCTTTTAAGCTTCTGACCAAGATTTTTCCAATCTTTACATCCATCATTAGTCAATTGAGTGTTAAGAGTATCTTGCTTGAACAATTTACAGCAAAAACAAAACACCATGTCCAAAGCATCAGAGTATATTAACCACTTTCTATCATATTTCTCTCCATTTGGTAGATTTCGAGTATAATGCACGGAAGAAAAATGTCTTCCAGCACCATCCTTAGGAAATTCGTGTCGGTTATCTCTCCGAGGACCCCTTTCTACCAACAAATCTCTAAAGTTCTGACCAATTTTCTCCCAATTTACCGGATCATCAATATTTATTGGTCCACATTCTTCACCCACTTCTTCAATTCGATCATTTTCATTTATATCTTCATTCTCATTGGCATGGGATTCAACATCTATATGTTCTTCATTCTCATTCTCACTCCTACGTGTCTCACCTTCTTCATTTACCAATTCTTGTTCTTCTTCATTTACAAATTCTTGTTCTTCTTCTACTTGTGGGTTCTTAATTAAATACTTATCAAAAGCTCCGGTTTGAGATCGAATCAATTGTTCTTCTTTTTGTTTTTTTTTTCTTTTCTCATATCCGTTTATAAGTTCGCTTTGAGCCATTAAAACAAACACCGAAAAAGTTTAAATCAATAAACAATAGCACACTAACAAGTAACAAATAAATATTTATACACAAAATTATTGGAAATAAACATTACAGTGGTAAACATTAAACAAATCTGAAAATTAAAATATTGATTATTCAATAAAATAATCATTCATTGGAAACTAATTAGCAAATATAATATGCAAAACCTAAATAATTAAACCTTAACAACTAATTTGCTAATTACTTTATACTTAGATAAACTCATAAACATCTTGATTAATGTTTCTTCCAATTTCCAAATAGAGATTAGAGTTTACTGTTTAGTGTTTACATAAGAAAAAACAAAATTTAAAAAACCCAAAACAAAATATAAAAATAATTTAGAAGAAAGAGATTAGGAATTAGGATTAGAGATTTACCTTTTCAAAAATTTGGTAAGTGGTAACTATGAAATTTTTTGATTTTGCTTCGATGCTTCAAGCTTCCGCCATCAGCACAGCAGCGCACGCCAGCAACTTTGATTCAATTCCAGATTTCTAGTTTTCCTTGCTTGGGAGGGGCCGCCACTTTTGACTTTTAATGATTTATATTATATATATTTGATTGATTGTGCACAATCACCAATTTAGGTTTAGTTTCCTTTTACTTTTAAATATACAAATTGGCCCATTTATCAATATGGTATATATAAAGTTGGATTAAAATTTGGGGGCCCTATTTTGGAGTGAAAATGTGGAGGCCCTAGGCAGCTGCCTAGTGGGTCTAGGCCCAAGGCCGGCCCTGGCATTAATGATATTATAGTCAACCAAGGAAAAATATTTATCATTTTTTCTTATTCGAGTTAGTTCTTAAATACGATTTGATTCATTGTCTAATCTTCCTATACATTTTCTTAGTTGGATCCCACTGTCACCTTCCTATTGTATAATCTTATTACACTTTTTTTTTTTACCAAACAATCTACAAGCCTATGTTTGTAAATCTAGCCTCATGCCCAAAAAGATTTCACTTAACAAGATGAATTGTTTTACAAAAACTATGTGAAATCACCAAACAAAACACTCTCACAAGATAACAAGTTTTGGAGAGCAAAAACCCACAGAAAAACAAGTATTGAAAACGTGGGAAGAAACAAACAGCTTCCTAAAATCAGCTAGGAAGACAAAACAATTACAGCACTTCAATATAGTTCTGAATGTTATAACATTCGAAACTACATTCAACTTCTGCACAAACTGGAATCTTGAAACAGCTTCTGGAACTGAATTTTTCTGCTCTCTACTTTCTGAATTCTCTCAATTCAAAATAGAAAATATTACATTTTGCCCCCAATAGAAATATGTTACACAAAATATATTAACGCATCCCAATAGAAAATATTACATTTTGCCCCCCCCCCCACTCACACACATGGCACATAGGAAGATTCTTTTCGTTTCTTCCTATTTAAGAAGTTTACTCTCTCTCTCTCTCCTTTATGGATCTTCTTAAGTGTGTTCCCATTGTATTGGTTTCTCTTCTCAATAAGAAGACCAACTTAAGAAGAGAAAAATACTACAATGGAGATGCTCTAACAATATACACAAATAGCTCTTTAATAATTAATTTACTAAATCTATGAGTAAAATATCAAAAAGTCCCACTAAAAATTTTAAATTAAAAATTTTCAAAAATAATTCTTTTATCTAAAAAGTCCAAAAGTTAGATTTTAATACCAAACAGTACAAACTTAACATTTATACTAACGTTGTTAGAATAAAAGTTTGGTATCTTATATTTGTTTTCAATGAAAGTAGTGGTGATAAAATTATATTTTATATTATTATCATTACCATTTACTATTATAATATATACAATGCAATCTTATCATCATTACCATTGTTGAAAAGAAAATATCTATTTCATCCAAAATGAAAGTTTTTATACTAACGAAATTAGTACAAGCGTTAACTTTTGGACTGTTTGGTATTAAAAATCTAACTTTGGGACTTTTTTGATTGAATAATTATTTTCTGAACTTTTTAGACATGAGAAATTTTTAGAACTTTAAGGTGTTTTTCCCTAAATTTATCCATCAATAGTACTTTATAGGAAAGTCATTTTAAACCTTTAACTATATATTGCTTAATATGGAACAATTTTAATACCTTAGCTTTAATTTACGAAACATTGACTAACTGAGAGACTTATACATTTTGTAATATGTGAAAAGGTGATGAATTCCAATCCAATATAAGTAAATGTTAACACTGAAAATTAATTTATAGAAATATTATAATAAAAGTTTCATGTATAATTTTTCCTTTAAACTAAGTAAAATAACAAAATTGAAAATCTGCAACCAATATTTCCTTCTTTAATTCAAAACTCTGAGGTGCAAACATGTCTATTCCACACTATTTTTCACACACACACACACACACACACATACAGTCGGTCAACACTTTCAATTTTTGCATGTCTTTCATTTTTCACCAAACCCTTTAATTCACTCTAACTATCACCTTAATTTGTCATCACACTCTCTCTCTCTCTCTCTCTCTCTCTCTCTCTCTCTCTCTATATATATATATATATATATATATATATATATATATATATATATATATATATATGTATCCACCGCCTTTTAATGTATCACTCACTTTTAATTGAGTAGATCTCCTACAAGATCGTCATACGGATCATAATTAAGTAAGCCTCGGACCTCTCTCACAACTCAACCCACCAATACACAGCAGGTCGGGTAAATAGGATCCGCCTTACAAAAAATATTCGTAAGACCGTCTTACACAAGTTTTTACACTTTCAATTTGAGTGCATTTCTTTAGAGAACTATCTTGGTAATTTCCTCGACATATTTAGGAAATAAAATTCCTTGGTAAATTCTTTAGGAATTACCATGGATTTATATTTCACGTCCTTGCTAATTCAAAGTTTTTTCATAGTGACAGTCATACATATATATACTTAATTAATGAACCAAATAAAAAGTGATTGAGCGTGTTTTAGATTCCTAATATTAATTACCATCATCCTTACACTTATTCAAATAATTTAGATCATACATTATGTAATACTATATATCTAGCTTTAAGATTGAAAACTTTACCTGGTGATGATGGCTTCCTGCATCTTTTCTATATTTGTGGTAACTCCTTGAGTACTCCTCATGGTCATGTGAGAAATATTCTGAATGCCTGCCATTGAAACTGCTATCCAGTGTCTTGATTAGCATTGATCATAGATTTCTACTCAAGTTCAAAAACACAAAAATTAAAATCCTTATAAAAGAAAAACTTTGCACAGAGTGTTTTGTTTCCATGTGGATATATAGCAACAATTTATAATATAAACAAGATTTCAAAGACATCAACCATATTCATAAGGTATAAAATGTTTCATACTTTTATAAATAACCAGCAATTCATCACAAATTAGAACAACTTACACAGAAAATCGAACTAGCTACAATTCAAGCTTATGTTTTGATTTTACAAAATAGGAAAGTAAGCATGTTTCTTTAGATATGGAATGGATTTATCAACCAAAAAACATGGATAACCATAATTTTAAAAAAGGCTTTAATTTGTCAGAACAAGGAAGCGTAATACGAAAAGGGGATGGATATATACATAAATGATGATGTTGATTTCAGTAAGAGTACCTGGAAAATTGAAGATCTTTTTTGACTTGCATTGATTGCATAAGGGTTCAATAGGATTTATATTTTTTGGGATTAGAGAAAGATGTGGTGTTGGTGAAAAGGTGTCAAGAAACTCTATTCTAGCTAATTCAATCAACAAATTTGGGGATAAAAAACCCTAGTATCTATATTGATGGGGTTTAGATTTGGTTAAAATGGAAGATATATTTGGATCGAGGTGCTAGTGGATTCGCAAGAAGAAATATGAATGGATTGAAAATTCACACAAAATTTCACTAGTGAAAAATGATTTTAGAAAATATATCATCGATTGTAAAATTAGGAATAAAAATCAAAGATTTAGTTTGGTTGAAATTCAGATGAGTTGGAAATATGAATATCAAGGCGGTGACACTCTTTTATAGACATGTTTAAGAAATGCTAGGGACCTATTATCTAGGATTAGGGTTTGGCCGCCGCCACGCCTATTAGCTTGGATTTTGGTGAAAGGGTGTCAAGAAACTCTATTCTAGCTAATTCAATCAACAAATTTGGGAATAAAAACCCTAGTCGTATCTAAATTGATGGGGTTTAGATTTGTTTAAAATGGAAGATTTGGAGGTGCTAGTGGATTCACAAGAAGAAATATGAATGGATTAAAAATTCACACAAAATTTCACTAGTGAAAAATAATTTCAGAAGCTATATCATCGATTGTAAAATTATGAGTAAAAACCAAAGATTTAGTTTGATTGAAATTCAGATGAGTTGGAAATATGAATGTCAAGGCGGTGACACTCTTTTATAGACATGTTTTAGAAATGATGGGGACCTATTATCTAGGATTAGGGTTTGGTCGTCGCCACTCCTATTAGCTTGGGTTTTGGTTTGGTGGGGCCGCCAGAGTGTAAAGAAATGAATATGAAATGTAAATATCGAAAAAAAATTAAAGATTCTTGTGAGACTATTACATTTTCTATTTTCTTATATTGAATAAAGGTGTAAACGTCATCTATACTCATAAGTTAATGAAAATGAGATTTAAAATAAAAAGAAAATAAATAAAATAAAAGCAAGAGAGTATACTAAACTAACGCGACAATGAAATGGCAATAGCATCAAATAAAGGTTTCAAAGGTAGGATTATGATATTCCTAGTCTAGCCAATGCCTAATACAACCCTCTCTCTATTTTTCTTAACTCTAGTTTCGGTGATGTCGGTGCATGCTAATATTAGCTACGAGTTGTCACTACATAGAGCAAATCTCTAGCTACCACTTATACTAGCTATGGGCTCATCGCAAACATAACATAGGGGAGAAAATAACCGTGTGGTAAATCAAGCACCCAATAACTATCTACGGCATTCGATATTGGTGTGTTTCATTGCAACGACCCCAGTTCGAGAGCCCGGTCCGCTACGTGTAGCCCACTAAGCACGTAGCAATATGGTTCACCAGGCCCTACTACAAGCCGACCAAAAGTCCATCGATGATTTTGTTGCCTAGTACGTAGTAGTGTATGGCCACCTAATAAAGCACATTAAAATCTCACATCTACCCTATGTGGGATTGAGGGTATTACAATCTCCCCCACATAAATCCAAGACATCCTCGTCAAGGCCGAATCAGCGTCGTCAAGCGTGCAGATTCAAAGGTGGCTCCCACATCCCGTAGTGTAGCACTTTGGCTCGCGTAATATTTTGTTCCCACATTTTCGGTCGAGACTCGCTCTAATACCATTTATAACGACCCAAGCTCGAGAACTTGGTCCGCTACGTGTAGCTACGCATTGGCCCACTATAGCACGCAACACCTTGGGTCACCAAGCTGACACAAAAGTCCATAGATGATGTTGGTGCCTAGAAGTAGTCTGTCACCACCATATAAACTACATTCAAGTCTCACATTAATCCGATATGGGATTGCGGTTATTACATTCAGAGACATAAACATTTTTTTATGATTTTCGAAATAATAGGAAGGGATGTCGCTTCGTATCCTATCATTTTAGGGTTCATTTTAGGGGTGTAAGTGGTTCGGTTTGGTTCGATTTAGGCCAAAACCATAAACCGAACCACCCTTCCTCGGTTCCAAAATTTTCAAACCGAGCCGAGGCGAATCGATAGCTTGAAACCGAACCGAACCAAACCAAACCACTCGGTTTGGTTTTGTGGTTCGAATAGAAATAAAAGTAGCAAACTTGTAACTTGCAAAGTAAATGGAGAATAACCTTAACTTTACACTACAATTTGCAAATGATCAACAAATCCAACCAAATCACACTGTCTGCAACTCTGCATCACCATTCACTACTATAGCAACATTGTTCAAATGAAACTGTGCACAAGTATAACCAAAATAAAATGAAAAGTCTCTGGCTTAGTGGATATTGGATAAGGTTAATCTTCACATTTTTTCCCCTTCAAGTGGTTCTGAGGAGCTGCAATTTCTTCATGGATTTGTATACTATAAGATAACCAAATATCTGATACTTCTGCTCTATTAGTGGAAGGCTGCAAAAGAGGAACTGCATGAAGCTCTCTCCATCATAACCATGTATTTCTTTCCTTGCCCTAAACTAAAATTGTATCAAAATTGTTCATGCTTTAAAAAGTAATTTCAAAATTTTAAAAACCTAAATGCAGTTCACAACATCTATCTATCATCCAAATTCCAAACCGCAACCCACTAAACTAAACTAAAATTGTATCTATAAAGGTAAATAGCAAAAGCCACCAAAACATTAATTAATATAATGAAATTACCAAAATTGTTCATGCTTTAAAAGGTAATTTCAAAAATTTATAAAGGATTTTCCCATAATGACCATGAACAGTTGCGGACGTTTGGAACCTTTGTTGACAGGGAGATTGCGAATTTGGGTGGAAAAACTGAAAATAATCTAAATGGAATGGTAATGTGAATGAGATTACAATAGGGTTTGATTGAAAAAAATCATTCAATTCGCCATCAGAATTTTTGATACTAGCATCGGAATTTACTATACAACCACAATGAAAACAAGTTGCTTTAAAGGTTAAAAAGAGATGCATAATTAATGATAGCTTTTGTCCCACATTAAAAAGATGTGAATCCCTTTAAAGCTTTAAAAGATTTGTACACCAAAACAATTCAAAATTGGTTGGTAAAAAAATTGGAGGGAAAAACTAAATTTGGTGTTGATTAGCCCATAACAACTTTACTTATTTGATATTATTCAATGATGAGTGATTTATTAAATTTAAGGTTATTTTTGAACAAACATTATCTTTTATCATAATAAATTTACTTGTTTGTCCTTAAATAAATAATGGATGGTTTATTAGATGAAAGGTTAATTTTGTCCATACATTAATGTGTAAGAAATAACTCATTTTTGAACAAACATTATCTTTTATCATGATAAATTTACTTGTTTGTCCTTAAATAAATAATGAATGGTTTATTAGATGAAAGATTAATTTTGGCCATACATTAATTTGTAAGAAATTACTCACTTTTATAGGATAGAGATTGAATTTACCTATTTGATACTATTCAATGGTGTGTGATTTATTAAATTTATGGTTAGTTTTGTAATAATTTATGGAATTGATTAGCCCATAACAAATTTACTTATTTGATATTATTCAATGGTGAGTGATTTATTAAATTTAGGGTTTTATTTGTACAAACATTATATTTTATCATGATAAATTTACTTGTTTGTCCTTAAATAATTATGGATGGTTTATTAGATGAAGGTTAACTGTGTCCATACATTAATTTGTTGAAACAACTCATAATTTTATAATAGAAAAAAAATAGATAGAAATAGATAGATACATAGATACATAGATACATATATACATAGATACATAGAGATTGAATTTACTTATTGGGCAGTATTCAATGGTGTGTGATTTATTAAATTTATGGTTAGTTTTGTAATACAACATTGCTAATTTTACAACTATTTCTACAACTTGTCTTACAACTAAGCTCTAAAGAAGGGAAAAGTTGTCTTTGTCCAAAATAATTTTCCCTAATTCAAGGTTTAGTTGTAAAGAAAGTTGTAGAATTAGTGAGGATATCATTTTCCTTTGTAATAATTCATGGAATTAATTAGCCCATAAAAATTTGCTTATTTTGACATTATTCAATGGTGAGTTATTAATTAAATTTAGGGTTATTTTTGTAAAAACTTTATCTTCATGATAAATTTACTTTTTTCTCCTTAAATAAATGATGGATGGTTTATTATATGAAAGGTTAATTTTGTACATACATTAATTTGTAAATATGAAAATATAATTTGTAAGAAACATGGATTGGTAATGAGAATGAGATTACAACAGTCTGGATTGATTGAAAGAGCATTCAATTCGCCATCATAATTTTTGATACTTGCATTTCTCAACCACAAAACAAGTTGCTTTAAAGGTTAAAAGAGATGCATAATTAATGATAGTTTTTGTCTCACATTGAAAAGATGAGAATCCCTTTAAAAGATTTATTAAAACCAATTCAAAATTGGTTGGTAAAAAATTGGAGGG